>CM060948.1:99796418-99936418 GCA_030765055.1 Mantis religiosa | reverse complement strand
AAAGGGTAAAATAAAATATAAGCACCCAACAATTAAAAGTACATCCAAATGTTAACAAATATAAAATAAAACGCAGGAAGTACAAAGTAAAAAAAAAAGAAAATAAAGAGGCCAATCACCGGAATAATAAGTTAAAATCTCTAAAAGTAACAAAGATAAATAACTTCTTCAAATTTAGCAAATCACTGAGCAAATTCTGAATTTTCAAACGTGCATAAAATAACTTAAGTAGGAACTTTGTTGTGTGGCCATAGAGTATGCGGTATGTATATTGATCAAATTGCTTGGATTTTCCAATCAAAACACATTTACGGTGAAATTTAAGACATCATCGAACATTTGAATAAACACAGGACCCCCTCCTATTGCCTGTCCACCACAAAGAAGGCTAGTGGAGAATGAAGGGCAGAGGAGCTTGAACTGTTTATCTCCTCTGGTAATGGATCTGTTTACTATGAAATGAGTGTACGAGAGTGCATATGAGTCACCCATGCTGCCATATCTAATGCTTGTTTCAGCAAATGCAGTGATAGGTATTATGCGTGGATGAGTTGTATGAGAACACTGTGAACCTATCATTCATGTCATATCCGAAAGGCGAGCATAATACAGCAATGGTAATGACGTTATACATTCCTCTGTCTAGCCTTCTTGTGCTGGGCTAGACAGTGCCTACCATTTGTAGATAAGTGGTAAGGAAAACATAAACAATACAAAACAGCCAAAACGTTACCATTGTACATATATTTTACACACTATCGGCAAAACAATAGATAAGACTAATGGTAGTTCCAAAAGAAAATAGTTTTAAATCCTGGTTGTGTGCTTCCCAACAACACAAATTCT
The DNA here is from genome assembly GCA_030765055.1 of Mantis religiosa. Taxonomy (NCBI): domain Eukaryota; kingdom Metazoa; phylum Arthropoda; class Insecta; order Mantodea; family Mantidae; genus Mantis; species Mantis religiosa. Next base: position 99,935,572 of record CM060948.1, on the reverse strand, counting down.
GAACGGTGAATTACTGAAGTTTGTCATTTTAAGTATTAAACGTTTTGCTTTTATAATCAGAAGCCACTTATATAATTGAGGATTATTTATTCTACCTATATCTTATTTTCAGTGCACATTTTCAAAGTTGTTCCATTAACTGACTTTTATGACGCATCATTTTCAACTGGTGTAGTTTTTAGTGATTTATATTGTCTCGGCGACGGGCATAAAAGTTTCGGCGCAAATAGATAACAGCCGGATAGTGTTTCACGGAGATAAAAATCTTGCACAAGCAGATAAACCTAGCGCCGGAGATCCCCGTAGGGGAAGGGATCCGTCCCTTTTAGCTGCCAAAGTGCGGGCGCTACGGACCCCTAGCACTCGTGGTACCTCTGACGTTACTAGAGGAACCTCGGGCCGAACATAACGAGCCCCTCCCGCATGGGTGTTGTTCGGATTGGGTTGGTCTCGAGGGGGCAGTTGGTTCCCGTCACCCACGGGTAATTGGGTACCTCCGGCCAGGTCGCCAGGGCCGCCCGGAGGGGGCAGAGGGTTGTCTTATAAGTCCCGGGGACTAGCCTGCAGAGCTAGTAGCTGGTGAGCTAGACACTGGCGGCCCTACCAAGGTTATTTGGTAGCTGGTTCATTAAGGACTGGCGCGTATGTGGCGTATCCACATCCGTCCTGTTTGCCGTACGGGGGGGGGGCAGCTTATAAAATAGGTGCTGTCCTAATGGAAATAACAGACGAGGCCCGGGTTCCCGGTCCTACGGGGCTGGGGCTTATGGGAAGTAGACCTCGGCGAGTAGCGCCGGAGATAAAGGACTCGCCGCGTACACGTGACATTGACGGCACAATCTCTCTGCGTCTGCTTGAAGCCTCAGCCAGTGGTAGCGCTGTCGGAGCTTGTCGATTGTTCGGTTTGCTCCCAGGTGTCCTCCTGAAGTACCGCCGTGCACTTCCTCCAAGACTTCCGGGACCTTACTCCGGGGAAGCAGCAACACGGAACAGCACGCCCTCTCTTGTCTTCAGTGAGTCCCTTTGGGCCCAGTACGACTTGAATGTGGCGCTCCTTGGTGCGATTTCCTCCCAGGTAGGTCTTGTCCCTGCCTCCACTTCTCTCAAGAGTTGCCCCAAGTTTGCGTCCGCAAGCTGCTCCCTCCTCAGATCTGCCTTATCCCAGCCGTCCGCAGGCACTACCGTGACCACTCTCACAGCTGCGGCACGCTCCCTTTCCTCCATTCCTGTGCAATGGCCGCACTCCGCTGCGCAGGGTCTTCGGTACATGGCGTCTGCGTTACAATGGCTCTTCCCTCTACGATGTTCATAGGTGAAGTCGTACTCCTGCAGCCTCTGGGCCCAACGGGCTGTCTGGCCTTCCCGGTTCCTAAAGCCAAGTAGCCAGGTTAAGGCGTACTGGTTAGTCCTCAGGTGGAATAGCTGACCGTACAGGTACTTGTGGAAGTGCTCCAAGGTCTTTACTGATGCCAGTAACTCCCGCCGAGTGGCGCAGTAGTTCTTCTGTACTTTCGCCGAAGACACCCTGGTATCGTCTCAGTAGTTGCCGAACCTTCTCTATCTTTCCTGCGGTCAGGTGGTCGGTCGCCCTCTACAATAAGCCTTACAGCCGGGGCCCCAGGTGTTGTGTCGGCGCCAGCTCCTGTGTCTTGTCGATTGCAGTTACACTGACCATGGGCTTACACGTCCACAGCTCCTTTCCGAACTGGACGTCGTGATCTGTGTCCGCCAGGTTAAGCAGCCTCACTGGCACCTACTCTCGGCACTGCAACAATGTTTTGGTTATACATGGCCCGTGCACAGGCATCTTCTGGTCTAGCATCATGTTCTTCGGTAGCTGTCCTTCCAGTCGCGCCGTCACCACCACCACCTCCTTTTTCGCGTTGACAAACACGTCTTCCTTCCAGATTACCCTACAGATTCCAAGGCATTCTTCGGGTTTCCGGAGCATGACCTCTTCTCCATTGAGCCGCAGGACCTTCTCGCCGACGTCGACCGTGGCCTAGTGGCTCCTGAGGGCATCGAATCTCAGTATCACCTCCTCAGCCACCTTCGCGACGAACACCTACAGACGCACGGCACTCCATCCCAAGGTCAACTTCAGTAGGGCCTCCTTCTCCACAGGCAAGGGGTCACCCGATGCCGTCACTAGCTGTATGGTCGGCTCGGTTTTCTCAACGGCAAACCCTTGGGCACGTCAGGTCTGATGATGGTCACGGCTTCCCCGGGGTCTACGAGCACGCGGCACGGTTTCCCTCTCGCCCAACCGTCCGCGATGAGTCTGTCATCCATACTCTGGCTGACGGTGCGCAGTGTCACTCGAGGGAATGGTGGTGATGGCGACGACGTGCTCCTCACCACGCCGGGCTTTACTCGTTCTTCCGGCTGATCTTCTTATGACGGTCATATTCGCGGTCAACGTTGCGGCCAAGTTTCTATTTGAAGCTTCCGTCTTCGTTGTTAATTCGCTCTTCATTTCTTCCGTCTTCTCGGTGATTTCGTTCTTCCACTTCCTGACACCAATTGTGACTTTGTGGGTTCGTAGAATTAAAAGTCCAAGTTGCAGATATTCCAAATGTTCTTTATTTCCTTAGAAATATTTCTGTTCTATTTTTACAGTAGCCGCATTACATCACATACCCAATCACAATATACAAAGGTCGATGACAATAACACACAGGTTCTGATTACGTCTGTTTACAACACTCTTCTTACGTCTGTCCTTACAGCTGTTTACTCCTCCTGTTTACGACTATTGCTCTGTTCACGACTGCCTCTCGGCGAGTCGTCGCTCCCTTAAATACCTCATTGATAATTCGAGACTGTTCTCTAACAATCAAGAAATCGAATGTTCTATTACCTACCAGAAACGTCACTTAATCTGTGCCGGCAAGTCCTTTATCTCCGGCGCTATGTTTATCTTCTTATGCAAGCTCTTTGTCTCCGTGAAACATTATCCATCTGTTTTCTATCTGCGCCGATTATTTTATGCCCGTCGCCGCGACTTTATTAAAGTATACTTCGTTATTCAGGTAAATCTGCAGTCACAGAATATCTACATATACAGGGTGAGTCACCTAAATCTAACACTACAAATATCTCTGAAATAAAATATTGAACCGAAAAAATATATTCTTTTTAGATTTAAAGGCAGGGTGAGGGCTCATTAAAGTTGATAATAGGGGTCCTCTAAAGCTGTCATCGATGTAATTTACAAAATAAAGTTTTTTTTAAAAAAATGTATCTTTTTTAGATAACTGGAAACCCGGAGATTAGCATTAATAATATTCGTTACATCCAGCAGCTTACTTAAATCTAAAGACATACTAATGCAGATAAACCTGAACGCCCAAGATAAAAGAAATAACCTCTTTTCCGTTAGCTACGATGGAAGACATTTTAGCACTGTTAGCATTGAAAATAACACGAAGAAGTTTTGTTAAGCTATTACACAATTACAAGCGAACTAAATGCAATGTGAATTTTGAGCTCAAGAATCAGAGACGAGATTAAAACTCAGAATGTGTAACTCATCTTCCTTTTGTTGTATCGCAAGCGTCTCGAACGTCCTAGAGTTATCTGACAAATGGCAATATTCTATACTTAATTTTTTGAAAAATAGGACAATTCCTTTTAGGCTATAAGAAAATGTTATAGGCATGATATAATACTCCACATATGCTATATATACACCAGGTGGCCCAAATGTTCCGTCTTCGAGGTAAGCAGATAGCCCTTCATGCGCTAGAACAGTTGCAGAACACGAGGGAGTAAATCCAATAAAAAGGCGTGACCGAATTTTGTTGTGCAGCCAGCGTCGCGAGGCAGTTTCCAGATTTGAACTGGCTTCTACATTTCGTGATAATAGACAAGAACAGCATAAATAACCGAAAATGTCTTAGAATGTTTCCGTTTATGTTAAAGAGTCTTTTCATAAGAGAATAAGCTCACTTTTAAATTGACAATTTATTGAGCTATTTTTATTTGACTTGTCCCTAACACCCATTTAAATTGCGGAGCATCATAGTACGGTATACCATTTGTTATTTTAAAACCTGAACTAGTCTCAGTGAGAGCCACTAGAAGTTGAAAACTTCTCAAGCAATGTAGGAAAGCCATATGTTTGTGACAATTGGTTGCTAAATTGCGAAGCATGTTACATAAATAGCATGACGCTCTTTTGACACTCCGATTAATAAAAAGCTTTCTTTTTTCAGGCTACTAAGGATTAAACATTATTAGTCTTGGTAAACACTTCCCTTTCAGACACTGAGCAGAGCTTAACGGGTGTACCCAAAGGATTTGTTAAGAATCTGTGCATGTAACGAAGACGGAGAACACCATTCGTTGGTTTAATTGTTGACAGATATATTTAAAACTGTCTTTTAAACTTGATTCTTTCATGTAGAATTATTAGCAGAGGACGTTCGGCACAAAATAAATTACTGAAAATCCTTTAGAAACCATGTTTTACCGTCAGTGTATTAGGAAACTTTAAAAGTATCAATATATTTCAAAACTGTATATCCGTATAACCCAAAGCATTACTGTATTAAAAGTGAAAAAATAAAAAATAACTTCTAGCCTCTAACCAAAAATGTAAACTGAAAAATAGATCAACCATAATATGCCCTGTATCTTATAGGTTCAGTCTTATAGGTGAATTCAGTTGTAGTTCACAATATAAAATACGTAAGAAGGTAATAGCAATTGAGAATAATTAATATGCCTTATGGAATATTAATTGTTAAAGTACCTGTAATACGCCGTATATGCCCTCATTAAGTTATCTTGTTGTATAGACTATATAGTGTGAATAGTAACTAGCATTATTGAACAAGGCAGATAACCTATATCCATCAATATATTACTATAGTCTCTACGTAAACTTTCAACATCATGCAAGGATCAAGGACGCCGAGGACCATGAGATTCAGGAACATCTTAGGACAGCCTTAGATTAAAATCAAGAAAGGTAACAGGACTGAATATTATCAGACATGATCATTGTATCTTATACACATATGATCAGAAAATATGTACACAGAAACACACACACACACACACACACACACACACACACACACGCACACACACACACTCACATATATATATATATATATATATATATATATATATATATATATATATATAGAATACTACTACAAAAAGAAAAATCCACTAAAAGAATTAAAATCTAAAACACTAAACAATAAAATAAAACAAAAATGAAGAAATAAGAAAAATATATTAATAACTCATACACAAAAATGCACACATGACAAGTATATTACCATATTCAAATAAAATAATTCAAGCAAAAAAAATAAATAAAAAAGAGCCGGTTTCCGCAGTCCCAAAATAAACTCAAGGCTGAGAGGGTATACCCCTAAAACAGCCATAGGGCGAAATAAGCCCAGGGTGAGATAAACCCATGGGCAAGTAAGCCCTAAAAGTGGTGGTGCTGGCGGTGGTGGTTGTGCATAAACTTTAGATACTATTGTGCTCATCATTAAACATTGCGTCTGTCTTAAGCCATATCTTAGCATTAGTGTAATAAAATAGAATTCATTTGAATACCATTGTTTTCGTACTCCTCTGGAATACGTCGCCTGATTGGCGTTCGACAAGCCAAGAATTGGTAGGGATTGAATGCGTTCAGAAACATGTTTGATAAAATGGACTAAAAGTGTTTAATTAAACGTTCTCTTCTTTCGCAACATTTCTTCTTATGCTTCAAAAATGGTATAGTTGTTACATGCTCATCTCATCACTTATTATGCCATAAGCAGAGCTTATCGTTGATATATGCTTTAGTAAGCTAAATTGAGCAGCCCTTGTTTAGTCAACAATCTGAGCGAAAGCGATGGGGAGCTGGGTGCAATAAGTGGCAGGGAAAAGTGATATTGGCTAGAATTGGTAATGGGCAATGAGCCGTGTAAAACCACGCAATTTGATACCGTCCATTGACATTCCCTCAAATTATCTATTTTTACCGCAGCCTTAAACTTACGACCTCGGTATGCATTTGTTTGTACAGCAGGGTAGTAATTCCCATTCCCAAAATAAATACCAATTAAAGAGCTGTTTACTTTTATCTCGTGATTTCATAGAATTGATTTCCGTTACAGTGAGCGTTGCTATATAATGGGAATGAAGGCTAATAGGAAAGTGCACTGCATAAATGGAGGCATATATACACTTGGAATATTTCGCTACATGTCCGCCCCTACATGCCATTATCAACATCCAATTACTTCATGAGTATGCATTACTATGGTATGTAAATTCAGTATTAAATTGCAGCACCGTAGCTGCTAAATTAAGATTCCTTATCACTGGGTTTCATATGACGAGATAGAGAGACGGAGAAGGACACAGAAACATGACTTTGAGCTATATCAATGAGCTTTCTCATAGGTTGTGACTTTTTGAATTAAGTTAGTGCAAAGCTTGTGTAAGAGGTAGGTAGAAAACTTAAGGTCTGTGTGCTTATTTATCGGACGTGGGAGAAGTGGGAGAGAGGAAGGATAAAGAGGTAGCCGCTCTGCGACGGTAAGAGCTGAGGAATTGACGTGAAGGCGTTTGTTTTCTCTCCCTCTCTTTTTAATGCCAATAACAAACGAGGAATGAAATAATCCTGGAATGAGCCCAGGATAAATAGAGCTTAGAATTATCAGAAATTCATCTTTGAGGATAAGGGGAAACCCCGGGTAAACCGCTATCCAGGTAACTCACCGTGACCGAGATTAGAACCGTGACCCCTTGAACACGAGGCAGACACGCTACCACCTAGGCTATATATGTGAGCGTGAGGATGATGTTTTAAAAGTTCTATATGTGAAATACCAGCCATGTAGAACCAGAGAATACATATCCTATAAACAGGTCACAACAGGGCTCGCAATGCCCGAGTTCGCCATAAAATATGTACAAATAAGAAATTTCATGAACTGTCCGAGCACTGCAAATGTGTGTTATGTGGGAAATAATTGCGTAAATTCACATCATCGCGTGTGGGAAGAGACAACATAAATAACATTACAGCAAAGACTGAAGTAAACATGTGTGCTCAACACGAATACACATTTCCTATAAATGAATAGCAGGCTCATGCCGATAGGTAGGTACTCAATACGTCGTACTTAACCTTCGACAACAGGCGACGCTCTTTCCTTTTTCTCTCTCTCAAAGAAAATGAAATGAGAAAGAGAGAGGGGGCTCAACGATGGTAAGAATAATGTATTATGTCGACCTATGGCTAGAGGTTTTCCTCAAACGCCGAACTTTATATCGTAAAGTTAAGATGGACACGTGAAACCATGCTCCGAGGTCGTGACACAACTTGATGATCTATAGGAGGAAACTTTCCATTAGAAGTATCGCGGATAACGCCCCAAATAGAATGATAGCGTTTGTATCATGACATGAGCTGTCTAGCATAATACATTGCTAGGACTTTTCTTTTAAATCGAACAGTATAAAATATTGTGACCCTACAGTAAAGGTTAGTGTCGTGGGTAGGCGCGGATTCGAGTCGCTCCTCAGGCATGCTTGTTTATTAGTAAAACTGTGTATAAGTGTATAGCTATCATTTAAAAAAGGAAAAAAAAGCGAGAACGTAGCACGTCGTAGCCAATAGGTGCTAACGTTATATCAAGTGCAGTCTGAGGCCTTGTCATAGCTGCATAATGCTTTATGAATTCATGCTCACATACCTACCATATAGACCAAACCATATTGATACCGAAATTAAGAATTGCAATGTATAAAGAATCATGATGGATGTCAAAGGAATGTTGGTTCTTTGTTACGACACGTGCAATTGCAGTTGAGTCGATTAGCAGTTGGGGGAGAATAGTTGTTATAACAAAAGAAATGTAAGAAACAGTGTCCTTAGCATATTTCTAAAGGATAGCCCATGACTTGTTGAATGAGGTATTCTTCGGTCCCTAATAATGACAATATACAAAATTGTTACAAAGGGAATCTTTGGTTGAATGAAGAGGGCTCTCAGAAAGTGAAAGTGACACATACACTCACGCGCAGATGTGGAGGATGGTCTTTGGCGTCAGGCCGATTAGAGCCGTTCGTAGCTGGCAAGCCCATAAGACAGTCCGAGGCGTGAGGGAGATTAGGGCGGTCAACTTCTTCTGTCTTGGGCCAGGCAGACCAGAAGTGATCGAGTAATAAGCATTCCGCCTTCAGTAACTTTAAACAGTGATATCAGTAATCCTTGGTCGGCAACTTCGCGTTTAATGTAATAATAAAAGAAGCAATCATTAAACCAGTTTGAAACGGGCATTCCAGTGTCATTAAAACTATCCTTCTCACACATATCCACGCATACCCTGGGAGAAACCTCATTGCTTTACCCTGAGCTAAACAAGACTGTATCAATTGTAGCGCCAACGTGGAACCTTTGCTCGCCGATATAATAGTTTCAATTTCTAAGCCCAACAAATGCACTGCAATCTTTAATGTATGAAATTGTGGTGAAGCATCAGAGAAACGATTATGCCAAATTTGTATTTTGAGTAACCTAAACCCCAGTTAGACAATGGTCTTAGAAATTCGAAGAGAATTCCTTAAAAATACAAGTCATCCATTAGAGAATAGTTTAACCGCTGTTTCACCTAAATGGTTGGCTTACAAGCAAATGAATATTGATTTTCACTTCTGTGATAACTGGAAAATTATTATCAGATGATGATTTAGCTGAAATTATTTGTTCTCTTATAGAAGGTGATGGGTTATCAACATTTCACGCTAAGTCATTGTCACCTTAACTTTTGCACCTCACTTATCCCAAAGTAATTATGGTATTCAGTAATGAAGATTCCATTAGGCTTTTAAAAATGTGAGACACCTAAGTTCCTAACCTTCATTGAATTTAAAATCTAAGGTCATTCACCGTATTTCACTTCCTAGAATTTTCCTTTACCAATATTTATTTTTAGCTATTCCCTGCTCTGTAATGCCGACACGGTGTTCCCCTTGTAGGGTTTCTTTTCTATTATTCACCAAGCTTCTTCTCCTGAATCTCTTTAGTTTAACAAATTTCGTGACGCATTTTCTTGTGTGTTCATTCAATACATTGTTTTATAAACAATTGCAAGGATGTTATTCAATAAAACAGAATTTTCACAGGCTTTCAAACTGTGCAAACATAAAATAAAAAAGAATAAAAAACATAAATGCAAATTTCGCGGCAGTTTGTTTGGATGCATTTATGTTTTAAGTAACGTTATTATAGAAGGTTTTCACAGAGCTACTGTCCATTTATGTTATATAAACCCATTCAATTATTGTATGCACAAAATTGATTAAGATTCAAATTGTACAAAAACTGCAGGCTTCTGATGTGAAAGCATGTGGGGGTGTTTATTTATCAAAGGAGTTAGTGAAGGACTGTGTTATCTGCAACTCCTTTGTCATAAACGGATCTAATGCATTAAACACATCGCACAACGTTAATATTATAAGTGCTAGCATAAGAACATAAGTTTTCTAATAAACATAGGTCTTGTTAATTAGTTCACTGTAGAGCTTATGCTTTCTCATAAAATGGTTAAGTGTTATCAACAAATTCTCGTTAGAGCATGACACGTCTCCATTGCACATCAACGCACAGATTCTAATCTTCAATGGTGAAAAGCACACTTATTTCAAAACCTTGTGTAGTACTCAAGCTTTCGTGAATCCCATATCCACATTAAAATATCGTCCTTTTAAAATAAATAAGATATATCTTTGTTTTTGCCGCTTTTACGCCTAACTTGTTTTACTGCTTTGTTTTTCTGTTGTTTCACACATATACGCAATACGCATAAACACACATACGGGGGACTCGCACCCGTGACCCCCTACTCGGCGGAACTCCATATATATACGCTCTGGCGACCACGGCTACGAGAGCAGGCTTCTCTTGTTGGGGTAACGTACTATCTTAAGATTACAATTCACGCGTTCAAACCAGGTGGAGGGCGATATATGATAATTTGGGCATAAAATCTTTAGCATAGGTTCATTTGGAAGGGAAGTAAAGTCCGTAATTCTGTGTCGTAGACTTACGTAATGTAAACGATCGTCATGCCTTAAAAAAGCTCCTCTGAATAACACTGAGTCGTGTTTCACGCCATATATAAAATGGAATGTAGAATCTTTAACCGTTACCGAATGTCTTATAATAAAACTCATTTTTAATTGCAAAATTTTAGGTTCGCAAAATGGAAGGTAATTGGCTCCCTAAAATAGAACTCGTAAACTGTAGATCCACAGTTTAACCAGGTCTATTCTCCCAAACTGAGGTCTTTACCTGTGTTTTTCTCATGGATGGAACATGTCACGAAGTCATCATTAACTTTGGCCTTGAATGCTTCTTTTCTGAATTTCCTTTGACAATAATCACTTTATTTCACGTGTCATTAATGATTGCGTATGGACCAAGAAAGGGCGCTAAACTATATTAAATAAAAGTGATTTTCCCATTTTGTTTTTTCTACAGAGAACATTTATGGTGACCCTTAGTTTAAAATGCTGTAATTGTTTTTTAACCGAATCCAAAACTAGCTACGCATAGAGAGAGAGAGAGGTAGAGAGGTAGAGAGAGAGAGAGTACTTTACAACAGTCTCTGCTTTATGGCAAGAAGTACCCACACTGAAGATTCAGCATCCTACAAGAAGCCAAAGTTAAAGAACAGGCATACCTAAGCAAAGGGACAGATTCTAAATTTAGCATTTAAGCCGTTCAGTGATACATTTGATTTTCAGTTACTAATACTTAATTACACTTAGGTTCAATTCGTTCTAGGCAAACAATTTTTCTTTTCCACGCCGACTCCTCAAACTATAATAACTATAGCTATTTATACTTACAATAGAAAAAAAATATGTACATGACAAATCATGGTCACTAAACCGCTGCGTTATTGTTAGACACCTTTCAGGGCTTAGAGGCCTGTGGAATTACATAACGATAATGCAAATTTCTAATGGAATATGAGGCGGAAATCGGTGGGTATAATCCTAGTTCAGGAAAAAGGCGTAGAGGTCAGGATCCTATTGGTGTAGGATGCAATCAGGGAAAGACCGATTATGCTCCGGACTAGCGAGTTGTTCTCTGTTGTAGGTACGGGTGAGCAAAAGTGTACTGTGCTCCATGGTCCAGCGTTTAAGTGGAAATACACTATGCTTCCTTGTTGACTTCTCCCACCAGTTTATTGATAGGACATTTAGATCACGAGCTTGCTCCCTTAACACACCTGCTCGTCACGACCTCGGTATGACTCTTTCATTCAAGTTGCCCACGTTTCACTTTCCCGCATTTAATTGTAATTTTTACTCTGCATTGTCTCGTCACTTTACGCCTTCATTCCCCGAAACGACCCAAGATGAAGTGTCGCCCCTTTCCTGTTCTGTTCGCGTCCTTGCGGACTATCTATTCACGCCCCTTTCCTATTTCATGACTATTCCGCCCGTGTCACGTGATGCATAGCAATTTTGATTGGAGGTTTGTTTTCAAAATATTTCATCTTATTTGTCTATCACCCCCTCCTATATCTAGGTAAGTTCAGTTTTTTGTCCCACCGGGTTTTGACCCTCGGGGTCATGGGAAGAAATATTCTGACTTTTTCTCACATTCCTTAGGAGAACTTTTTTCCCTCATCGCCCTTGCTCACACTTTTAGCATATGTGATACATTCTTTAGTTAATGTAGTTTTATCTTCCCTCATTTGCTTATAGCATCGGAAACCTCAGGTTTACGTCTCAAATAGGAAATTATCAGCAATAACTCTGGAAAAAGTTCTTAACGCTGTAGTAGTTACTAACCCAGCATCTCACATGAGGAAAAAGGTTTGATTCCCCCTAGGGTAGAAGGAGTTTTGCTTTTTAATGCTTGCGAAGAAACTTATTCGTACGTACAGTGGACGTCACATATTTCCCGATGGACGAGAGGGTTGTAGGGAAAAGGCAGAAGTACTTTATAGTGAATAGGCTTATGACACGGTAGCTGTTTCGTTGCACTTTTACTGAAAATAGGCGCGCATGGATGTTTTAATATAACCACCTCCACAAACATTTCCATCCGTTCATAAACACAGTAGCGTGCGAGTGTGGTGCCCCTTTCCACTCAACTTGTCTGTAAACAATGTACCATAATAACAGAAATTGAGTTAACTAAGATCATATTCATAGCCTGTTTATAAACTAAACGCACCTGGCCCCTAGTTGCTTAGCTATTTACGTTGGTATTTGTCATACGCGAGGTTAGCGAGGAGGCAACAGGAAGCTAAATATTTTATTCTGTACATAATTCTACCTTAATGAAATAATTTAGCACTCTCTTTTCTGGAAACTTTTAAAAAGTGGTTCTATTTTTGTGATAGCGCTAATGCTATTCGAGGTACATGTTTCAACAATTTTGCAAATACAGAGTATTTTTCGATCATAGCAATGATGTTGATTATGATGACAACAATGATGAAGTAGATGATGATAACGATGATGTAAATGATAGTGATGATTAATGGCATGATGAGCCTAACGGAATGGCTATTTCCGTCAACGTGGATAGTAGAAGAGGCGTACCTCTTAACTTGGGTATATTCTTTAGACCAACTATCAGGGATCATAGAATATTTAATTCGACATATAAATAAAACAATGATAAACAATACATGATAAATGTATGGCAAAAAAGGAAAAATAATAAATGATATTTGTAAGTGAAACTAATAATTAACGGCTGTTTCCTACACCAGCCAAATGCTTCAAACTTTTATATAGAGGTTTAATACCAAATATACCACTGAATTTTATTGGATTGGATAATGCTACGAAAGGAATTCAGCATTGCGAACAGCCTTGATCTATAGTACCTATACCCCAATTGGGGCAACCCCATGAGAAAGGATGAGGTGAAGGGGACACAGGGCGGCCGGCCCAAGAAGCCAAGGGACCCAAGGATACCAGAGACCGTCCGACTGGAGGAGGAATATTACTCGGAGCATATCATCCTGCCATACACCGCCGAGACACCCACCGACACTTCCGCCCTGAAAGAGACCATCAGAGGACAGATGATGTGAAATTAGACAGTATAGAGGAAATGGAGAGAAAGGATATTCGGGGAATGTAGTTAATCTACTCAGCATTCGCCTTGCGATCCGAGAAAACCTCGAGAAATCCATGTGTCAGGAGGGTTGGCCACGGGAATCGAATCCGGTCCTGCTGAATGCGGGCCACAGACGAAACCGCCTGAGCCTTCCCACTCGGTAAATACACAATTACATTTCCGTTGAATAAAGGCAATTTGGAAAAGTCATAGCGCTGGTGCGTTTCTCTCCGTAAATAGCTTAAATAAAATCCCTAAAATAGGATAAATACAAAAATTGTACGGTGTAAACATGGCAGATGTAGGTGTATATAACATCTCCTGAACACAGAATATCCCTGACATGGATAAACCTGAGCTATTTTCTCGGAGCCTTCTTCAGTCGGTTTTCATTTGAAATGCACGTGCTTGATATATTTGCATTAGTCAAATTTTGTTCGTATGACATTTCATGACTAGGCTATAAAATCATTTTAACTCTTCATCTGTTACGCAATAAGGAAGCCCTCAACGCCTTGGAGTAGTAATCATATATTCACCTAAATGGGTGCTTTTGATTCTCGCTCATGGTGAATTGCCCAGGTTGGTCTGTTACCGCACCTTTTCGTCATTTCCCTGTCAAATTGACCATATTTATAATATGGGAGGCTAAACCCTTTTATCTTTATATGTTAACAGAAACGTATAAGTGAATAACCGAAGTGGCAGTTACAGAAAGCTCACTATGTACGCCATTTTGTGAAATCAAACTATCCATAAAACTTGGAATTTCCGAAATATTCGTTAGTTTGTACTGTATTTTCCAGTGCTGAAGACTTTTGGCTACTACTAAGAACTCAAGCTACCGAAGATCTTTACGTAAGTTCAGGATGAACAAAGACAACATTTAAAATGCCAGTTGAATGTCGATATAGTATTTTACATGACATTTAAGGAATACTAATATAACTAACTATAATATATTTATTATTAAACATAATGTGTACATAATATAGCTGACTGAAGTTCTGATTATTTGCAAAATGCTTCACTGTGTGAGTACCTGCAGGGCAGGCAGTTAGGTAACTCTGTGAGCAGTACAAGTCACATAACTTGTAGGGGCACTGGGTCGATGGATGGTGGAATCCACGTTGAACGTAAACCCTACGATGGAAGCCATGTGAACCCTAACTTCACTGAAAGCAATTTATGGCATAATGCCAAATTCATTCACGATAAAGGGATATGACTGACTATGCGGTCTGGTGGTTAGCATTCTAGCTTCGAAATCTAGAGTTACAGGCTTTAATTCATGGCTAAGAAATCAGAATTACTCTTTAACCAGAATTATTCCTCGTGTTCTCTAGGGTTATAAAGTATGAGTGATCGCAAATTTGTGTGTGTGTATGTGTGTGTGTGTGTTTACAGAAACCTAACGAAAAGTAATCCAAATTAGCAGAAATAATGAGTAAACATCGATGATGGGCAATTATTCAGAAGGAGAGAAGCCACCGATATGACTATAATTGTTTCAGGCGCTTGATGAATGGAGCTATAAAATAAAATGAGACACATATAGAATTTCTAATGTGTAGAGGAAGTTATGTATGTTGCAATAAATCATCTTATATAAGATAGTGATTTTTTACCTCTACTCCAGAAAATGTTCTGTTCCCGTCTGTCGCACTCTTTACTTTTCCAATATAGATAGATGTGCATTAATTAACAGTGCTGCTTTTTTTACATTTTATCTGTCACCTACCTTAAGTGTTTTATTCCACACAAATACTCTAATATAATAATTTTCACGTAAATTCACACATATTGAGGCTTATGAATTAAGAAAGAATAGCAAATTTGAAAACAATTTGTGTGTGTTTGCGTGTGGACAGCATAAATCAACAACTACACGCGCATAAACACAAAATTTATACTTGAGTAAAGCATCATTTAATCACCCTACACTGACATATTCATTTTCATCTTCCAACACAAAGTATCCGTTATGTGAACAACTTTTCATTATTTTTAGTTTATCAAAGAACCTCTGAGTGCGCATTTCAATTATTGGCATAATGTATAAGTTATATTTTCTTGACGTTTGTATTAAATAGCATATCTAGTTCTCATCATTCTCAAGTATTTATTTTACTAGGAAACAGTAAAGTACAGCGTAAATTTTAACGGGACCATGAAAGCATTCAGCTTGTGTGAATAATTCATTGTATCATTAGTAGAGGTGGTGATGTTTCCGCAAATGCGATATATGTATGTATGTATGTATGTATTTATTAACTGCAATTGGGTACTACCCGGTGGCAGAGTTAAGAATACAGACCAAATTACATATACTAGATTTACAACAATAATACAGTAAACAATACAAACATGATATTATTTTACTTTAGTCACTTAAAACTTATCTAATTACTTCTCTATTTACATATTATATACCATTATAATTCAAAAGTTAAACTATAAACCATTTAGATTTTTTCTAAATTTCTTCAACGACAGGGGACAGCCCTGAAAGACTGCTACAGGCAATTCATTCCATTCTTCAATGGTTCTATTAACAAAAGAAAATTTTCCTACGTCGGTTCTGTATCTTCTACCCTTAATTTTATACCTATGATCGTTTCGTCCATAATAATCCGGATTATCTAACCTTGCATTAACGTCCACCCATGCCTTTACACCAGCATTAGCTTTGAATAACGCTACCAACCTATGTTTTTTACGCCTAATTCTTAATTCCTCCCATTTAGTCTCATCTCCTTTTATAGGCCCAAAATACTTGCCTCTTTTTATGAATTTTATTGCCCTCTTCTGTATTTTTTCTAATGGATCGATTTGGTTAGCTCTATACGGGTCCCAGCATGCTACTCCATATTCCATAACCGGCCGCACTAAGGCCTTGTAGGCAATTTCCCTGGATCTAGCGCTCCCCTTTTTCAATATTCTCATTACGAAATGTAATGCCTTCCACGCATTCCTAGTTGTGGAATTTACTTGTTCGTCCCATCCAGCATTACTTGCCAGGTACACTCCCAAGTATTTGCAGCTGTCCACCTGTGGAATTTGCACCCCTCCCATGTGATAGTTAACAATAATTTTGCCCTTAGTTCTACTAAAAACAATCGACTTACTTTTCTTGGCATTAATTGACATTTTGTTAGCCGCAGCCCAATTACAGATTTCATTTAAATCATCCTGAAGAGCGGTTTCATGCACTGTATTCCGAATTTTATTATAAATGATACAATCGTCTGCAAACAACCTTATCTGGCAGTTAATATTAACAACAAACATATAGACTGATAAAGTGCGAAATTGACTAAAAATGCGATATAAATGCGAAATCGAAGATTTTCCCAAGTAATTATATTTCCCCAATGCTCTTTCTTCTGGAAACTTTAATTGAAGAGTCTGTAGAACCTTTGCATGTTTAGAAAGATGTAACGTAAGAGACCACTATTCTGGAATGTGGAAAGCAACCCTTGCCGCTAAATTAGATTATTGTTCCACCATTGCTCATATGGCGTATGTTTGTTATCTGAAGCGAGTTCAGATGTTTCACAAAAGAAACCCCTCTCACCATGCCTAATGATCGGCGTAAGCAATCCAGTTAAAGGAAAATTTCATTCTTTGTATCTGAAAACTAATAGCAACCCTAATTTTAATTAAGTGATACACACATGTTAATTCCAGTTTGAGTTCTTAGTAGCTAAACTTCATATTTTCATTGTTCCGTTCGGTTTTACGCACAGCTTTCGTTCTTTCTATGCGTAGGTCACGTCAGTAAGTGCGAAGATGGTGAGAGCGAAAATATGAAACAGCCGGCAGAGTGGGAAAATGTCACAAATGTCTTGCTCCAAGACGTTGGTAAGGTTTTTAATCCTGTCACTGCTGGCAGAGTAACTTCAACGAATTATACGATTTTAAGCGAAAGGAAAAGCACAATCGCAATTTTTTGTGATGCTAAAATGCATAGTTTTGTTGAGGGAAATGATTATTTTCATTCACAACTGATAAAAACAATGCAGAATAATAAAGAGGTAGACTGTCTGCAAATGCCTTTGGCTGTTAAGCTTAAATACTAAGATAATTTAGTGCATTTTCTTTTTATTTGTTAGTTTTATATCAGTATGCACTTATATTTTTGTGTTATGCAGTATGATTTAGTCTCTATCAGATTGTTCTGTATTTCGGTATATTGCTTTAACCTGTATTAATGTAAAATAAATTGACAGTTTATGTACTTTAACTCACCGTCATTAATAATCCTCCATAAATGCGTTTTAAATTTCATATAAATGATATTAATGTTCTTCATTTAACAAAATTAACTCATACTTTCTTCAAGATTCTATAAAATTCTAAATTGCAAATGCATGAATGCTATAAAATGCTAAATGTAAAAATCAAAATGCTAAATTTCTGATTTCAAAATGCTAAATATCATCGCCACTAACCATTAGTACTTTTGGAAGTATTACTTAATATATAAGTTGTGTTGAAACCTATTTGTCGCCATTTTTAACTTTTTAAACTATGAGCAGTAATATATTTTCCATGAATTTTGTATAACTAAGAGACAATGGGTATGGGGTGAGCTTATCATTACTGAAAACAAGGTAATAGTATATTACCCAGGAGTGGGCGCGCTAAATTTCTTAAAAGGAGCGAGCGTGCGGGGTACTGTATACCCCATATTCATTTCCCAATATTTTATTCATATTGATACACTTTAAAATGTAAAGATACTTATATTTCAAGCCTACTTACTTTATTAACATGTAGTTAAATTTTACAACTTATGTTACGAGCCATTTCCACACGCACTCCATTTGAAGTCAATCTGAGCAAAATCGTTACACGGAATGCATGAATAATAGTTTACTGAAATAAAATCATGCTACCAGATATAAGGGCCGCGCCGTGGCTCAGTGGTTAGACCCCTTGGCTCTCACCAAGGCGGCCCGGGTTCGATCCCAGGTGACCGCAAAGTGAGATTCGTGGTGGACAACACGGCGCTGGGGCGGGTTTTCTCCGGGACCTCCGGTTTACCCCGCATCTCATTCCACCGGTGCTCCATCTTCATCTCATGTATCATCAGTGTCACCGCCTGCGCTGACGTATGTAGTAAGAGCGGGCGTTAAACACTACACACAGAGAGAGAGAGAGAGAGAGAGAGAGAGAGAGAGAGAGAGAGAGAGAGAGAGAGAGAGACAAAAACTCGGTAATGGTCTCTTATGGAACGTAGCAGCATATGTCACATTTTTAAAACATTTATGTCAAAATTGAATATGGCAAGAAAAGGTGAGGGTTCATCTCTAGGAATTCTTGCTGAACTTCTGCGCCTAGGAAAATGAATTACTATGTTCTTCCTCTTTATTTTACCAAGCTTCAAAATATCCACTCTTCTCACTTAGCATTAGCTATATTTCACAGAAAAGCATTTTTTCAGAACTAAGAGACATAGACTCCTCTACATCACTTTGTTCAGAGTCAGTATTGTGGTCTTATTCAATTACTACTTTTTTTGTAATTTACGTCCTCCGACATTAAGTCATGTCGGACGGTGAATGAATTGGGTGAAATGATGCTCAAATGAGTCCAGGGTCCACGGAGCTTAGAGTTACCCAACATTCGACTTGAAGGATAAGGAAAACCCCGGAAAAGGCCGTATCCAGGTAACTCACTCTGACCGAGATTCGAACTCGGGACCTCCTGAACGTAAGGCAGACACGCTACCATCTAGGATACCGAGGCGGGCTACTACTTCTTTGCTTGTTTCTCGGCTATTACGTCGTCTTCTGGCAATTTGTTGAATATCTTCAAAATTTCACCTGGAGCTATTTTCCTATGTGAAAAAGCATTTTTATTGCTATAGTATAATAGCTACTAATGCTATTGCACGCACACGCTCACATGTTCGTAATGATGACAGCAAGTCGGCAAATGAGACTACTTACGTGGACAGACACACGGGGAACTTCATATCCGAGCTCAACAATGCTTAACAAACAGGCTAGAAACAATCCTTCACACAAGCAAAATAGGATGTAACTATCAACATACTTTCGAAAGAACAATGAACAGGTATCAAGCATAACAGACTGATGCAAACGTTAGCAATGTTGCTACATGCAAAGATGTAGGTTTGGCGTACTTTATACCCCAGCGCGCCCGCTCTTGGGATAATGAAATAAGATGAATAGAGAATATATTTTGGTAGTTGATAATGGGCAAAGAACATGTGAATACCGGAAATCAAGCCTTTTTGGTTTAACTCATGATTCATTTCAGAGTGATATGATGCTTCAAAACCAGACATTTATTATGTGTTTCAAATGGGATGCTGTTTGTCCTTGAGCGCTACTAGGTGAGCAACCAATCGGAGTACTGCGGTGTTCTCGTATTGCATTCCCCCTATATGGTATGTGACGAGCGACAAACTAATCTATCTCAAATAAATACTATTCGCGCTAAGACAAAAATTCAGATTTTACTAAAACTGATAATCATGGAAGGAGAGAGTAATGTATTTAACATAACCGTAAAATCCCATATTTTTAGCTCAGATAGTTCTCCTAATACAAATAAATAAAGTAGATAACATAATATAACAATGCATTGAGACATAAGCACCGTAATGAACATCATTATTGGTTGGCATATATGCGTGAACGTATATTTGAAATTATTCACAGCTGAAACGTGAACATCTGATATGACGTGATAAAAGAACTATGTACTTTGAATAAGCCAAAATGTTTGTTAAATTCGATGAGAGGGAACAATACACTCTCTGGTAGTCTGGCAGAACTTATCTGGTCACATTATATCTTTGTTTATGAATGGTTCGTAGTCTCTATTTACTCTAGAGAGTTCAAAGCAGTACTTTTCAGTTACTCTTCCATGAAAAAGTTTATCAGCTGGATCAATGAGATACGATCCACCTTCCTCCTTGCTGCTGCCAGAACAATCCAATTGAGTTAATGTGGGCTCAAATTATGTTGCAAATAGAAATAATATTTTTAAACTGACTGACGTTGAACGACTTATTCACGAAGAAATTAACAAGGAACACAACAAGACTGGCAAAACTGCGTGAGACATTAGATAAACTACAAGAAGGCTACTTTTGAAAATAAATAGCACATAATGAAATTTTGAAACCTATCATCGTAAATTTGCAGTACTCAGACGATGAAGACAATGACAATGATGAATTATCTCTTAACGCAAGTAGCATTCATAGCTATACGGATGCACCGCTGGTATTTTCATTGGATTATAAAAATAAGTAATTCATAAACTATAATTAATTTTGAACTAAATATTTAAACCATTTGCGTAATACACGAATATCCACGTTGCAATTGTGATCTCAACAACTGCATTGTTATAAAACTTTGGAAAATTTCAGTTTGCGTTAGTGCCAAGGTCACTCGCAAGTGTGCGAGAGAGAGGGGGAAATTATAAAAGAGTTGGGATAGCGAGGTGGCAGCGCTGTCGGCTCTCAGGTATCTGATTGGCTACAGGCGAAAACTCTTCCCATTTGAAACACATAATTGTTTCCATCCTTGCTTATATGTGTTCGATTTCGTTCTAAATTTATAACGTTAGTGCTACTGTTACACTATGATTACCTTCAACGTTTCAAGTGGAAGGGAAAGTTGTCAGAATTATATTTTCTGGAAAACTAAAACGCATTACGCCCCTCAGCATTATAGAGCAGGTTTGATCTTGGGAAGGTCGAGTTTTGAAACTGCAGGTGCCGTAACTTCTAGACAAGCCGCTCTACCCTTCTCCCCCGGCCTAGGAGCACGTGTCTCCGGAAATATTTGAGACCGTCTATACCTACGTACAAGAGAGATACACAGTGCTGTAATTATTATATACATATTAACTATAGTTTATCTAAAGTCTAAGTTAGCTGTATGAATAACTCTCAAAATACTGGTTTGATTCACGTCTAAAGTATATCCTTGCAGTTGAATGTGTTGTCAGAAAGTATGCTGCTTGCTCTGGTTGTGTCTGTCAACGATTCATATATTGGCATATATCGCCACGGCATGGGAAGATAAGCGCTATGGATATACCCTACCTGCTCCTTTCCCTCTTATTAAAATTTTATAGATATTTTTTATTGTAAACCACTTCCTATTCTATACCCTGTTTCGCGAACTTAGAACTTACATCGTTATCGGTTTTTAGCTATTTTATTCGTTTAAAATAAGGTGCTAATACACGCAACCCAACAAATTTTAAGTAACCTGAAATTGCCCTAAAAATTCATTTTAAGTCTATAGCATTTTTAAGTATTGCTATAAATTATTTTATAAGTGACTCATATGGAACTATACAACATATTTTTGTTGTGAGTAAAGCACGCACGTGTCTGCAAGGAAGGAGGATAGTCATGAACTGGGCTTGCGTGCAAATTTGCGTGATTTTGCGTCGTGCATCAGCCGACACTTTCACACGTTCTTGAAGCCACAGCTTATCGTGTTCCTACCATCTAAAATATTGCAGCAGCATTGAGAACAGCTACGTTCAATTTCGAACTCTCTTCCACTGCTCATTCTCGCCTTCTTCCTTCTATTTTCTCCCTCCAGTGGGAGGGTAATTTAAATATTTTTAGCTAATGTACACCCTTCATTCCTTTTTATTTCTATAATAACCTACTACCTAATACTTTTAAAATGCCTTGTGGGTTTAATGATATAAGCTATTTCAACTCTGGCCCCCTGTACCCAAAGCTACGAGTTCGGTTCCTGTTGGTCCCCATGGTAAAATTGGTTAAGGTGTTTTTCTGCGGCGCCATGGTCGTGGGTTTGCGTATGGCCGCAGGCATTGGGATTTGTGTATGTAGACAAAAACCAATAAAAGCAGAATGTATATCAAGAGTAAAAGAGCAGCAAACACGACTAAAGCACTCTCTGTGCTTTATTGAAAAAAGAAAGAAATAAAGAAACCCAACTCAGCAGAACATCCTGTAAGCTTGCTTACATGTGACATTCTTGTGCCAGTAGATTTCAGGGCGACACTATTCTCGGAGCACTTAGTATCACAATATTCCTTCTGTCTGTTGTTAGGGATGTTAAATAGGTTTAAAATTTAGAATAATATTTATTGTTTGAAAAGCTGACTACTATATGTTCAATACTCTTATGTTGCTTTAAATAATGATAAAGAATAGATATGGATATTTAGAGTCAAACTGAAATTTTCAATGCCATGGCCGGGACTTGAACCACGGATCACCTGTTTTCCGTAAAGTCGCTCTTACCCACTGAGCTACAATGGCCAACGTGCCGTGATGACATTAAATTCTTCAATTGACTCGTATGGTTTCCCGGTAAGCCACTAACGCCTCTCGCATTCGAGATACACCGTTTGTGGCGACTTACTATTTTAAGTACTTGAGGCCCAGGCTTCATCATTAAGCATTTATTATTTAAGTTAATTGATACAAATTAATAGTTCTTTCACACTAGGCGTGTATAGTTTAAGGTTTTGGATAGATAGTCAAACTGAAAAATTCAGTGCCACAGCCGAGATTTGAACCACGGATCTCCTGAATGCTGTCTTCTCGCTCTTACTCACTGAGCTACCGTGGCCAACTTACTTAAATCAGTGAGCTGCCACAAACGGTGTATCTCTAATACGAAGGCCTCCTAGTAGTTTACCGGGAAAATATACCAGTCAATTGGAGAATTTAATGTCATGACAGCACGTTGGCTATGAAGACTTAATTGGTGTGTGACACGACGGAAACCAGAAGATTCGTGGTTCAAATCCCGGCCGTGGCATTTAATTCTTCAGTTTGATTCTATCTATCCAAAACATTAGCCTTTAATCGGCTAGTGTGAAAGAATTATTAATTTCCATCATTTAACCTAAATCATTATGGATCTTAAACCATTCACATGTTAGACGACACTGGAATAACAGCAATTAATATGAAAAAGGCACCAGCATACTCGAAATTTGGGGGTCACTGAGGCCCCACCCATGAGTCATTAATCTCACGATCGGTGGGGGTCCCGCCAATAATCAGCAAAGTCTTAGTCCATGTGCACCAGTGGCAGTGTATCCCGTTGGTCAAGCTTCTACACACCATTTCCTTTAATCCCATTTTGGAATACTGCACTCATTCTCCGCAGGGAGCACACAGTGTTTCGGACATGTTTAAGTCCGGGTTCAATTCTTTACCTTGTCTGGTTGCCCAGTTGGTCCCTAGGTGTCCTAGGTTCCCCAGTGTCCGACCAGTGACTCGTTCCTTTAATCCGCAGGAGTAATCGCCTTACTGTTATATTTGCTCACCTACATTCTTTCTTCATCTGTTTGACAATATTCTTCGCCGATACGGAAACAGTAATTTTATATTATCTATAATGGACTGTTTTCCCTAAACTTACTCTTGTATGATATTAACAATATTAGTTCTTCGTACGGCCATAGTGACTATATTCGCTGTTTGAAAGAATCTCAAGACGAAGAAGATAACATCAAATAAAATTATATGAAGATGGTGTTTTAGATTCTACAGAGCATTTAAATGGGCGACAAATCGTGCAGGTATCGTTTAATTTTTTCATATATACATTTGACAAGTTAAGTGTAACTTAACTGAAATTTACACCAAAACCCCTATAGAATGCAAGTTACAGTATGTATGACAAAATATGACTTTATTACAAATACAACCATTTGTTTATTATTAACAAAGGTTCTGCAGTCAACACTTACGATTTGCGGAATTGTTTTGTCAAAATATAGCCTGCATGCTTGGCGTTATTCAGCGGATTCAGAAGAGTTGTAGGGTTTCGAAACTAAAAATGCAATCATGTTCGATTATTTGGCATACCACTCAAACAGAGAAATAGCTGTTATAGAGTACACTCAACCGTAAATAAAGATTAATAATTCTATTTTAATTTTAAAAATCCGATGACTTTGCCACATGAAATTTCCCTAACTCAACATACTCGTTTATCTTGAGCTAGAAATGAACATAGCATCAGTCACTACCGCCCCATCCACTATCATAGTCTACTTCAACTCTAGACTAAGGATGTAGTAGAATGGATGCAGAGACCTCCTAAGTGAAATGAAAAATTATACGTATTAAGTTGGGGAAGGCTTCTTTAACAGTGGAAGAGTAAGAAATCTGTAGACATAGTTGCTACAATTCATATACAGCAGATTAGAAACCGTCACGAAATTCATCAATTATGAAAATCAACTAATCATTCATGTATATTATTTTACAAGCTTTAATTTATGTTCTATTTAACAAAGTGCCAAAAACGGCTAAATAAGTGACCACATACGCCTCGTAACCTGTGATTTTCTAATGTATACTCCTATCAGCTATTTATATCTTGGTGTAAAAATGGTTACTAACAGTAACGTCCTTACTGAATCATTAATTTAAACTAATGCAGTTTCTAATCTCCTATATTAAATTTTCAAGTAAAATCACTGACTTATATTAAACACTTTAGCAGCTAAACATAAGTTCATGTTTCATTTCATTTGTTTAGCATCTCCAGCAAGGCTCCGGTAGTGCAGTTACTGGTTTGAAGCCATACTGGAAACATAATACGCATTCTAATATTGGTACACTCTAGTGTGCCTGCGAGGCAAAGCGTTCCGTTAACAAATCTTAAGTATTTCAAATTTCATTCTACGAATCTATGACACAAAAGCAAAAGGTATTTTCACACACTTAAGCTGTACACACACATGTGTTTCGCCGATCTTAAGAATTACATTTATACATACTTATTCAACTAGGAGGAATTTTGTCCAAAATATCATAATGTCCTTTTATTTAGGTTATCTTATGTTGTTTCTGTGCTTGAATCAGAGTGTGAGCTCATCAAAGTGAAACCTTTTGCAAGCTTATTCTTGGAAAATATAGCGGATTATGGACTAAAAATATAATACAAGTAAACAAAGTAAAAATATATTTAATTCCTCCGTTGCAAGAAAGTTAAAAAAGAAATAATTTATCGACACCACTGTAATTGCTGTTAACGAAGGGGTTAGAATATAGAAGTCGATGATTAAATGTAGCCTGTATGAGGGTGGGGGTATGAGGGAGTATAAACGCATGCAAATTTAGCAGCGTTAGTATCTGAAAGACATGTATTTAATAAATAAATAGTACAGGGTTACTGTACGGTGAAATAAATTATCCTTGAACAGGAATATGTGTGCAATTGTCCACGAATAAACGAGAGTACGGATGAAACTGTATATATATAATTAACGTTCTTTGTCCAGTTTCGTCATATCAGGCTGGGATGACATTGTTTCCTATTCACATAGATATTACTTTCATCGCCAATGTCTTATCATATATTGGCTACATGAATAAACATTCTAGAATACGTGTCGTGATTTTTAGAATAAGTTTAGCCATATTTATTACTTTGTTTTACAATGCACATAAAGGGAGAAAATAAATGTCGTTGCCTCACGCTCTCTGACTGTATAGGTAAAGAAGTGAATTATATTTAAGTTATTCTGCCAAAACACTTGGAAAGAAAAGGAATACTCTGAGACATTTCCAATACGCTGAACAAGGACAGGCGTTACTGCGTGTCATTTAAAAAATATCCATACTTTTCGGAAAGGTCACATTGGAGTTTAATTTGCGTGCATATAATAGCTATACATATATAAATACCTAATCGTTTCAGATAAGTATAACCGTCGGTGGCTTTAATACGCTCCAAATTAATGTTGAGCTGCTTTTTTCATGCACTATTGCTTTTAAGTTTCGCTGAAAACTACTTTACAGTACAAAAAGAAACTCCTTAGATATCTGTATGAGATCTTACATTTTGGTAACACTATTTAGTAAATCTAAAAGCAAGATTACGATTAAGACTTGTGTTAAGATCATTTACATCTTGATCTAATTTCTTCATAAGGAAATGCTTGGCAATTAGCTTATAGTCTGTTGCAATCTTCATGTCCAGATGATGTATTATTAATATCTCCGCCTTTTACAGTTGATACCGAAATTAAGAACTGCAAAAGTAAAGAATCGTAATGGATTTCAAAGGAGTAATGTATATTTGTTACGACACGAACAAGTGCAGTTGGTTGAGTTGTGTAACAAAAGACACGGAAGAAACAAAATTCAAGGGATAGCACTTGACTTTGTTTGAAAAGGGGATTCTTCGGACCCTTAATAATGGCATGACCGAGACTAATAATAACAATGGACAAAATAGTCACAAAGAGAATCTTTGTATGAAAAAAGGGCTTTCGGAAGTGAAAGTTACACACCCACGAACAGCTGTGTATAGTGTGGGGACAGACGGTCCGCAGCTAGCGGCCAAGTAGGAAGTTTCCTCTGTCTTGGTCGAGGACAGATTAGAACCGGAGGGAAGATTTGTCGATTCATACGTAGCGAATTAAGTATTATCGGGTACTAAAGATTTCACCTTCAGCAACTCTAAACAGTGATATATTGGAAACCTTGGTCGGCAACTTCAAGTTGGATGTAATGATGTCATTAAACCACTTTGAAAGGGGCATTCCAGTGTCATTAGAACCATCCTTACTCATACATATTGACGCATACCCTGAGAGAAACCTCATTGCTCAACCCTGAGCTACCCATATTATTCGTTACAAACCGTAGCCTCAACGTGGAACTGTGCGCCACCCATAATATCGCTTCACAGTCGTTTATACAGACACAGTCGTGTACAGAGTTCCCCAGCTCATGTCCGGTACTATTTAATTACATTTTAAAAGGGTTTGGCAAAGACAGAAACATTGTACTTTTTTTTTTTTTCCTTTTTTCTAAATTGCACATCTCTACTAGACTGGCAATATGCATATAAGCTGCATGACATGTACATTGTAAATGAGCTTTTAAATATGTTAAGTAAACGATGTTGCTTTCGTAGGAATTATTTATAAAACTGTTACCTAATGCTGTAAGCAATAAAAGAATCCTACAACATATGATGGGAATTTTCTGGGATGAAAATTGTTAAAGAACTACCCGCAAGGGTGCATTACCTCACTATGTAGTCGCACTGAATCCCAGATTAGCTGGTGTATTCCTGAAGCATTGTTGCTATTACAGCAATGAAACGACTCATGGGGTGAGATGCCCACGTAGTACAACACCGTAGGAAAAAGAAAGAAAACACGACAGCAAACCAAAGCAATGCATTATATCAAGTATCTCTCCCCAAAATATTTCTGTATTAACCACAAGTAAACTCTTTCACCTATACTTCCAAGTGATCTGTTTAGGGTACTATGTTAAAATTACCATTATATCCTTTCATCTGAATGCAGATTTCATTGTGCAGCATTCAAAAAATACATAGTAGTAGATGGGAATAGGTAATAGTTTGTAATTCCCCATTCCTCTATCGCACACTGGATCTGTACATATTAGAAGAAGTATTCAAAATTGTGACGTTTATTTTTGTTACATGTGTAAGTACTCTTATCATAAACAAAATAAGGAACGCTAAACGCTATAAAATATAACTAGTTAGATAAGCAAGAGCAACGTAAGGCAGAACATAATCGGAAACTATGGAAAATATTCAAAGCACTGCTGAAAATGATAAAACCTCATAGTAAAGACCACTAAAGAGAACTTAACGGTAGTGATTATCATTCTATTCTAGTCAGGTACTAGAGAACACGTGAACAAAATACTTTGCCTGGAATCTGCATCCAAAGCAGTTTTACCAGATTGCATGTGTGATAGCTGCATAGGAAAATAAGTGTTTGAAGTCGATGTGCATGTGTTGCTAGGATGTCGATATATTGCTCTATATTCCAGTAGTACAGTATAACCACTTTATTTTTTGTTAGTGTTTGCGTCGGTGTTGAGTACAGCTTTAAAAAGCGTTTATTTTACTTAAAGAAGCCTTTCAGTGATTCGTATGCAAACGATAATGTTGAGGTGTCCGTACTTATATATGTATTAGAAAAGGTCTTATAGCACAATACAGAGGTGTATCTGTGTAGCTCGGATGGATACTGAGCAGTAGGTTGAGTGGACTACCCCTCGGCCGCTGGGAGCAATATTGTTGTCCATTAAAATTTCAGGGATACTGAATGTAAAGTCTGTCCTGCTCACGAACAACAGCTCTACTGCTGATATGTGGATTTGAGGATACAGCTGCTCTTTGGATATTACAAGCAAAGGATTTTCGCATTGATGGGAAGCAGCGAAAAACAAATATCCACATTCACCATCCCAACCCAAGTGATAATGCGTTATATGATTGGATTCATGTGGACATACAGCCTCAGACGGAAATAAAATAGCAGCTACCAGAAACAACGTTGATTGGGAAAACGTCGGGAGCATTCGATGACGCTGCGTTCATAACATGCGCTTTGGAAAGGCAGAGCTAGATAGAAAAATTCAATGGCATAGCCGGGATTTGAGCCCCGGTTTTGGCATTGAATTTTTCAGTCTGACCTTACTTTCCATATTTTGGCCTACATATGGCTAGTGAAAAGAACGATTCATTTTTCCAATATAATCTTCGATACCGCTCCGATTTCATTTCAGGGGAATGGTTCAACACTACACACTAGTGTTGTACAACACTACCTGGAATGCTCTGCTCAGGGTAGGCGGACTCCTGTCTTCGAACCGGCCCTGTGACTGTTTCGGGGCTACAGCAGATGAGATGACGATTGTCCTAAACCCACCGCCGGGGGGTTTCTATCTGGTAAAGTGTAGAATCCCAAATATACTATGAAGTTATACATTTATAAAGTATTTTGAAGAACAGCGTATAGAATAATACCAAGAAAATAAACGAAATATACGATTGTACGAGGGCGGTTCAATAAAGAATGATCACATTTTTTTTTCACACCGTACCTTTATTCATCCTAATAATTTTGATGGTTCTCCTCAAAATAGTCTCCCCTGAATGCGTTGCACTTCTCGCAGCGTTTCTGCCAGTCTTCAAAGACATGCTGGGAACTTTTTTGAGAGATCCTTCAAAATCGCCTCCGCAGCCTTTACCACTGGTTCAGATGATGGATAATGCCTCCCACGAAGGCTTTTCATCAAATAAGGGAATAAAAAAGTCACCTGTGGCTAAATCCGGACCATAGGGACGGTGAAGGTTTGCTTTTCACGTTGATTTTTGCAAGATATTCAGCAACAACACTGGCAATTTGCGGCCGCGCATTATTGTGGTGCAGCATCCAGCCTGCTTTACAGAAATATGATCTTTTGCGCCTGATATGGACTTGCAATGTTTTCAGGACATCCCTGTAGTATGGTCCAGTTACTGATGTGTGTGCAGGTACAACATACTGATGAATCCTTTCATGAATATGACCACAACTTTCCCAGCAGAAGCAACTACTTTGGCTTTTTCGGGGGTTGGTGATGTTGGTGGTTTCCACACTGAGCTTTGCTGTTTGCTCTCAGGATCAAACTGATGTATCCAAGTTTCATCAGCAATGATTACGTTTGAAAGAAACTCCGGATCTTTCTCTAACTTCAACTTAAACTACATGTTACCTCCATTGCAGCGGTAGGCGATACTGAACATATTTGAACTTGCCTGGTTCTCAAGGGCGGGAACCAGAAGTACCAACAATGAAATTACTACGGCGTGTTTGTTTCACATTAAGCTAACAGAATATAATAATTTAGAATTTTAGTGAGAAGAAATATGACTGTAAAAAATTATGATCATTCTTTATTGCACAGCCCTCGTAATATGATTGTGAAGTACGTTTAAATTAGCAGCACTTATATACTAATTTAATCACAGTTACAGCTGTGATCAGTTTCTGGGGAGGTAATTTATCACTTCGGTTTCTAGAAGATCATTTCAGACTGCGTTCCTGAGGGAGCACCCTTTTCACAGAGAGGTGACGTTAGAGGAGTGGAGAGTGGTAGGACTTAATAGAAACAGTAGAGAGCAGAATTTATACTTGATATTAAAACTCTCTTGCGGCAGCTCCCAAGCCGCTTATCCTCGTCTTTAGCCGGCTTACATATTCCCCTGGCGAGTCAGGGACTTGATAAGGTTCCCGTCCTGGAAGATAAAGGCGCATAGAGAGCATTATATTTCCCTGCCATGCAATGACGAGCCTCTGCCGTCACTGATTGAAACAGCCACACAGAATTAAAGGTTCAGTTTAATGAAAACTGAGACGAAAAGAAGAGACATGAAATTCAGGTGCTGTAATTAACTTTCTCAGCTTTCTCTTAGTAATCCAGGGCAGCCCCGAGAAAGGCTCAGGAGGCAGGAAGGTCGACCTAATATCTTCTGAATGCTAGTCACACAGGTTTCTGCGGCCTCATCTCCTGCGTAATCACGGATACAAAGATAAGAATTGGTGATTTCAAAATAAGCATTTAAAGCAGCTAATTGAAGAATGATTTTTATTCTGAAAACTTTATATATTAATAAAATGTATACTTTATACCTTTGTTGATGTATGATAAGTGAATGTGGTTCTGAGGGAACTGCGTTGTATGCGTTGTATGCTTTTTTGATTAATTAGAGCCAACTGAAAAATTCAATGCCATGGCCGGGATTTGAACCACGGATCTACTGGTTTCCGTCCAGTTGCTCTACCCTTGAGCTACCATGGTCAACGTGCCTTCCTGACATTAAATTCTCCAATTGACTCATCATATTTCCCGGTAGACCACTTTAGGGTTCTCAAATTTGAGACAACCACTTGTGGCGACTTACTATTGTAAGTACTTAATTACCAGGATTTTTATCGTAGATTATTTTTAATGTAAATTTATATTGAGGAATTAATCCTTTTAAATACATTACTCCGGTATATGCGTGATTTTTGATTAATTAGAGCCAACTGAAAAATTCAATGCCATGGCCAGGATTTGAACCACGGATCTACTGGTTTCCGTCCAGTTGCTCTACCCTTGAGCTACCATGGTCAACGTGCCTTCCTGACATTAAATTCTCCAATTGACTACCGGGAAATATAATGAGTCAATTGGAGAATTTAATGGTAGCTCAAGGGTAGAGCAACTGGACGGAAACCAGTAGATCCGTGGTTCAAATCCCGGCCATGGCATTGAATTTTTCAGTTGGCTCTAATTAATCAAAAATCACGCATATACCGGAGTAATGTATTTAAAAGGATTAATTCCTCAATATAAATTTACATTAAAAATAATCTACGATAAAAATCCTGGTAATTAAGTACTTACAATAGTAAGTCGCCACAAGTGGTTGTCTCAAATTTGAGAACCCTAAAGTGGTCTACCGGGAAATATGATGAGTCAATTGGAGAATTTAATGTCAGGAAGGCACGTTGACCATGGTAGCTCAAGGGTAGAGCAACTGGATGGAAACCAGTAGATCCGTGGTTCAAATCCCGGCCATGGCATTGAATTTTTCAGTTGGCTCTAATTAATCGAACATCACGCATATACCGGAGTAATGTATTTAAAAGGATTAATTCCTCAATATAAATTTGCGTTGTATGCATTAATAAGTAATTTGAGTTCATGAAGTATTTCCATTTAAGTCTCAATGAAAAATTGCTATTCCGAAATCACTGCTGCGTCTAGCTCGCCACATAATTTATTCACTACACGCATAAAATTCCACGGCGTATCTCTGTAGCTGAATACCGTAAAGCACGGTATTGCTGACAGGGCAAAAAACTGCAGAAAAAAAATTACTCCCAAAAGCCACCTTTCGTTGTGCATGCGGCTTGCAAACAAACTGAGGACAGCTTCAGCGCAAAATAATGTCCCCTAGAGATTAGAGAATAAAGTACAGGGCATATACCTCTACTGAGAGATGTTTAGGGGTGATCGGGAACCGCAATGTGTGTACCATGCAATCCTATCGTGTCATTTGGATGATTAATGTTGTTACATGATAAAACAACTCATCAAGCAACAGGAAATTTAACTACACAACAGTTTAACTCACGCTATTCTCGTTCCTTGTTGTACGAAATGGCACATTTGGTTTATCGAAACAAATTGTTAGCTTTTTGTGTTATAAGATATTAAGGGCAGTTTTGAAGTAGTTGAAAGGCAATATAACACACAGGTACATGTACTTATAATCCACAGTATAACCAAGCGAGGTGGTGCAGGAGCAGCCTATGTGACTCACATTCTAGGGGTTGCGAGCTCGATTCCTCCCGACCGGGCACTCTTACCTAAAAGGTTTCGTGGATGCCTTTTGTCATTTGAGGTGCTTATTGCCATGCAACAGATTTTCTGCAAACTTTTTCCTCATACAACCATTCACTAATTATCCATTTTAAATGGCCTTGTTTGGCAGTTTTCGGCTCACTGACGTTATACCGGGCCTGCTGGTCAGTCCCCGTTTCTACAGTGGGTTTTTACCGACAACTGCCGTTGGTGAGCGGCTTGTGAGGGTGCAATCCATTCGTATTTGTACCTCCAGGGACATGTTTGCGCAATTCGTCACCCAATTTGTTCGCCTTTCGGGCTTATCCCCACGTCGTTCTCTACTAAGATTTGGGAAGCTGCCCACAGGACCTACTGGCCTACGTACCCAGCTATAATGTGGGGCCCTTCTATTCGTTTACCTTTATCTTTTGCCTCATATGGCGACAAGTCTATTTATTTTATTTTAAGTTAGCTTCTTCCCTGTAGTTTAGGGCTGCAGCATATTTTGAGGTGAACTGAAGAACAAACGGCTGTCCATAAAGCCTTTTAGCATTACATCTTCCTATAGAGTGATAAATATTACAGTTAGTGTGTGGTTTGTGACCTATGAAAGAAAAACTCTAAAAGTTTGTAACACACATTGTCAATATACTTACGCACGTACGCCGTTGTCGCCTTCTTAATATGTATACGATATTCATTTTCTCGCCATATATTGTGCAGTATTTCGTAGTTGATGCTTGCAACAGTATCAGTGCTGCTTCTTCTCCAAGTGTTCATATCAGGTACATGTGTTTCATGTAGTCTGTCCTTTACATAAACCCCCCCCCCCAAAAAAAATGTTCTAGGGTGGTTATATCTAGGGACCGTTGTGGCCAGGATGTTGGACCAACGCACCTAATCCATCTGTTAGGAAATGTGTTATTCAGCAACTTTGATGTTTAATCCCCAATGTGGTGGCGCGCCACCCTACTGGAATATTACCGTGGGTTGCAGGTCATTAAGTTGCAGTGCAATGTAAAGCTGTAACATGTCCAGGTAAATATAAGCCCTTATTAATTTCTAAATAAAAGAGCTTGTGTTATATGAACTAGATAAGCCCACACATGAAGTTGCTCATGTAATACTGTATGCAATGTGGACTGTGAAATTCCGAGTTCACAAGATGCACGACGAGTAGACTTGAAAGGGATTCTCTGAAATCTCAACACTCGTTCCTGGTACGGATGGGCACGCTCACGTGGATGGGAGATTACACTTCCAGTTCCCTTTATTTTTATATGCCAACCAACTTAGGTTTTACTTATATTAGGGTTTATATAATTAATTTGAAAGCCACAAATTGTTGTTTAAATTGGTCCCTTATCACATAGATAAAAACAATTCATGGAAATTTAAGCTCAATTTGTTTCAGTTTCTTCTTTTTTTGTATTTTCCACTCCCCAGAACACTACTTGGACTATGGGGTAGAACCCATTAGCGTAAGATGTTTAGAACAGCTTCAGAATTAGAGGAGTTGAAAACAATTGAGCACTAATTGAGTATATAATATTTTCCATATTTTCTATGACTTGCTTTGAAAATGTTTAATAAATCATTAACATGTATACAAACTATTTTTCTGAAAGTACTTAAAATTAATTAATGTTTACACAAAATTCTTTTTCGTTTGTATATAAATCTCAAAATAAATATTTCGCATTGATAGGATAGGTGTTGTAGTCCAAGTATATTTTAATATAACCATAAATAAAAGTTATTAATTATGAATAAAACGAAATATACATCTCAAGGGTTTGCTATAGCTCGATAAATGCTTGGTGATATTACGTTTTGTATTCTTAACTCTTACTTGGAGGTTTAAGCAATCTAAAGAATAATGTAGACTTTTGGATATCCAAGGATCCACTGCCTAAATCACATTCGTACAAACTGTCGGCTATACCTTGGTCTTCTAACGTTAAAATAGTTTGCATTTGACGTTTCTACGTTGTCTATCCGGAACGTCTTATCTTACTTTACCGAATTATAAGCTGGAAAAGTGAGTTAATATAAATATTTAAACTCTTAAAGCGTCTTCAAAAAATACGACATCGAATATAGCAGCTCCAGCATTCTAGTCCTTCTCGGTGATCTAAAGAATCCATAATTGTGGATATGTGATATGATGGTCGTAACTTAAACCTGCAGATGAACAAAAAGTTGAAGCTAAGGCTGTGATTGCACATTCTGCCGTTTTAATCGACCGCGTTCTCTCCCAGCCAGAGAATAACAAAGTGTGATTACTGTGTTGTTAGCGCCAGGAGGAAAGTCACGCAATACGAGGAAGTGCTTCCAGTTAAAGGGGACTCTCCCCATAAGGGCATAAAGGTATTTCAAGGACAGCGTGATTTTCTTCGGCAAATAAACTAAGTAAGGAACAGGATCTTGCTGATAACGTGGGCAAATACTGGGCCAAATTACAAACGCCAGTTTGTGGAGAATTGTAAGTGAACTTCTAAGTTCAGCAAAATTAAAAGGCAGTAGCATTGCGTTTGTTATTCAGGCGCTGCTTCTCATGTAGAGCAGAGGAGGATCAAACTTACTGATATAAGCCGCGTTTATTGTGGTAATTTACGTCTTCCAGCGTTAAGTCTTATGGGACGATGAATAAAATGGGTGCTCAAGTGAGCCCGGGCTCCATGGAGCTTAGAGCTACTGGACATTCGCCTTTCAGGATAAGGGAAGCCCACGGAAAAAATCTTATACAGGTAACTCACCCTAACCGAGATTCGAACTCGAGACCTGTTGAACGTGAGGCAGAGACGCTACCATCTACGCTACCGCGGCGGGCATAATCTGCGTTATGGATGACGCAATCATATATACAGTAGGTGCTCTTGTGTTATAAACTTCAACAGAAATAGCCTACGAAAAGCTCCGTATTTGTAATCAGAGTGCAACGAACAATGAATACGATTATACTTCTCTAGTGGAATATGATATCACGAGCGAAACAAGATAGCGCGTGAAGTTCATACTCAATATGAATCGGGTTCAGTTTCCAGCGGGCCCATCATTCTCTGCCGCGAATTTCCAGTCCATCATTTCCACTCACATTTTTCTTATTTGTAGGAACAAGTGGCTGGCGGGTTGTTGCGGCAGAACGGTGGAATTTGAGCTCTGAGGCAATGTGTGCCTGTCATTTTTGGAATTCTGGGACCCACTTCCTAGATGTGTCAGTTGGATTGGAACCTCGGGGCCTAAGGAAGAGCTAGTTGACATCAACATTGGCATCAAATCCCTGTTAACGCACATCGTGCTCCAGAACTGGAAACACATTGATTTTTCTCTTCATAGTTTTCTGCTATGGATCATAATGATAAAAGAAAAACCACTGTGGTCCAGTTGCATTACTGTATTCCAGATATTCCGCCTTTCTGCTCCTAACTCTAATATTTAGTCACTCATCTGTGTATACAAAGCAGAATATCACTATATCAAGTGAGTCACCTGCCCCTATTTATTCTTGAATTTATGCAACGCACTAAGCAACACGCCTTTCTTGAAAGCCTTCTAATGGATAATTTGCAGAACCGTTTATAGAGGTGTAGATAACTCAGTGAATAGGTGTTGTATGCCACAGAAAGCAAACATTATGTATGTCGATTGCAGAAACATCATATCCAGATACAGAAAGCTGCAGTAATCATTTTAGAGAGTTGACAAACTTTTATTCACTAGCGTACATTCACACACACCTTACGCCCCTGAAGGAGAAAACCGTCACATACATCAATCGACAATAACATAGGAACACAAAGAAGCAGATCTACACAGTAGGATCTACTGGATTTAAATCTTCAACCAACACGTCCTTTCGCTGTACAGCCATGTCAAAAATGCTAAGAATTAGGTAGACGGTTTTCGATTCTGTCACAAATTACGGCTGTTTTAGCTCATACAATAATTGTAATGGTGGTTGCAGTTTTTCTATTCCTGGTATAACTAACAAAACGAGCTCAAAACACTGTGTAAAAAGCGTGTAAAGATTCGAGATGGGTGATGGTGTCTGCGATTACTTATTCGTATAGCAAATTTGCCTCGTAATTTAGTGTTGGCTAAAGGATATCGTACAGGTTCCTTCACCACTCTGCTTCTGCAAGTTGGGTTTAGATGGTTCGTGATTTGCTCAAAAATGCTATAACCCTTTATTTTATCGCTTAGGGCCTATAATTTGGTATTACAATACAAATAAGTTTTATAACGTTCTAGGTGTTTACAAGTACAAATTAGCCATATTTTCCACTGGCCGATAGTTATAGGAGCATTGGTCGCAGCAGACTAATATGCTTTTATGGTCGGTATTGTGCTTGACCCATTCAACCATCTTTCAAACATTTCACAAATGCAACGTGAAATATAAGATATAAGCATGAAACAAAGATTATTAGAGGTAATATCGTCAACATTCTCCTAAAAATGAAAGCCAACTACGTAACATGTTTTAAAACACCAGAGGCGGTACAGATTGTAAGGATAAAAAAGTTAAACATGATCCTTAATAAAAGATAAAGATAGTACACAGTTACCTTTTAAAGGGTAAGGTCCTCAACTACCTGCCGTTAGAAATAAATTGCGTAGTGTTTAACGCCCACTTTTACTACATACGGCACCGCAGGCGATGACACTAATGATACATGGGATGAAGATGGAGTACCGGTGGAATGAGATGGCGGGGGAAACCGGAGATCCTGGAGAAAACCCGCCCCAGCGCAATGTTGTCCACCACAAATCTCACTTTGCAGTCGCCTGGGATCGAACCCCGGCCGCCTTGGTGAGAGCCAAGCGGTCTAACCACTGAGCCACGGCGCGGCCTGCCTGCCGTTAGGGTGAGCTGGGTGCAACTTATATGGTGATCAAATCCCTGTAGATCCCTAATTATTGCATTGTAATTCCTTTGGCTCACAAGCGAACCAAATTAACCATTTAAATATAGACAATAAAGAAAATAAAAGAGTGTGACGTCGTTTCGAACCAAGCTTTCGTATCAGCACGTTCCAGCAAGCTAACCCACTCCGCCAGCTGCCACGTACTCTCTTTTCTTGGGGAAAGCATGAAAAGACGTCGTTTATTTTTCAGGGCTGTAAATATTCATGCTGGGTACACAGATTACCGAATAGAAGAGCAGAGCTGCAATAACGGCTTTTAAGCTAAAAGAGTCAGTGTTTTCACATCATACTCTAAACTACGGGTTGCATAGATAAGAATAAATAGTTTCAGCTGACTCACTTGGTATAATTGAAACACGTATTAAATTAATAGCATGATAAGACAGATGATGTTCAACAATCTGAACTGCAATGGTTTTACGGAAGGTCCTAATTTTTAAATTCTAAATTCATCTTTATCGTATGATGAATTTAACCCATGAGTTCCACCTGTCACTGGTGCAATGAAATTAGACGTTTACTACGTCCTGGTACAGCAATTACTAGAAATTATTAAATTCTTACTGCACATATCTCAATATTAGCAGAATATTTGAGACAGTAATTCCAATTTCCTAAATCTATTTTCGGTTTATCTATTATCATTTTAAATACGTTGGTAAAATTAGCGTTGATAACTCTTGAATTGCATAAAATGAATTATTTTAAAAATTATGGCTATTTAACTTGGGAAAGTACAAATGAACTGCTCAATTCCAGGCTTTCTCGTACTGGTAAATATGTGACGGTGTCGCTCCAGCTTATCCATCTCAGGTGAGGCTGGTGTCTTGTACACCTAGCTGAACAAGCCCGAGCAGAACTATGCCCTTTAAGTGTGAGTCTATAAGCTCTACTTTTATTTTCTACATAGTCACTCTTTCTAGAAAGTTCCCTTTTTATCCAAGACCTATTCAGACACTGATTTCTATCCGGAAAGTTGAGCCTAGAAATTTTAAATTGCAGCTGTTAAATTTACGTGGGGTCAGAAACATCTGCGCTCTCTTTTCTCTCAATGTGTTAGTTTTCTCATTATATGTGATTTAGTGTTCACTTTGATCCTTTAAGAAATAAATGTCCAAGCGTGGAGTGCGGAAGTATACTTGAGCAAACGTTGTTGTTTGTAACTCTGAATACCCTTTATCTTTTCACACCACTTTGATCTGCCACAGGTTAACCACTAGTAATGCACTATAATACTAATTGTTTGCGCTGTACATTACATTAGTCTTTCGAGGAACGTGTGTATTTTTATTTGTTATATATGTTATTTATTTTAAATAAATACTGCAAAACTACTGAAAGTCTGAAGTAGTGTACAGTCGAAATATTTATTATTTGTTATAGAACTTGTGAAATAGAAAACCGCTTATCATCTTCGGGTAAAACAGAAGCTTGAGCTAGGCTAACCTCTGTTTATAACCAGATGCTGTTTCAGAGCGTCAACTACTTAGACTTGTTACTGAGGTCAGAATTACACAGTCACATTACGGCCGGAAAAGCCTGTTCGGAAGATCCTTTTAAATTATTGGTTACTCTAAAGATATGTGTGATAACACACAGATACTACGAATTATGCTATACATAGGATACTCTCTCTTACGAGAAACAAAGTGTTGTCATAATAGATCATCGCTGAACTAAAAGTCACGTTTGGAGAAAAGAGTGTCCGAATTTTTTGGAAAAGCTGATTCAAGAATAAAATGCTAACATGCTTTTCCCTTGATACTTTGATGAAGCATATACCGCAAATACTTAAATGCGTTGTCTTCCACTCATTAAAGTATAAAATTTTAATGTTAAAAATGTGGTCTGTCCCCAAAACTGTTGCCACTGAGGTAAACATTCTTTTAGCTCCTTCATCTTAAGTATTTCTGTAGTTATTTCCATTAACATATCATATTGTTCAAATAATAAAATGAGGAATAACACGTACATCTTACCTTTTCTGCGCATAGCCTTTAGAGCTCTCTTCATTCTTATTGGAAAGTCTAAAACAAGAATATCAATGTCAAAAATCCTGTAGCAATAACCATTTCCAACTTATCTCTGTGCTTTGCTCACATTTTTGAAAATACTAAGCAATACACTTTGAAAATTGAGCTAGTATTTCCTAAGTTCCTCATCCGCACTCGTAAAGAGTAAAAATATGTATCAAATATGGATAATACTGACCTGCTGTTTACACAATTCACTGTCGTATAAGCCTCCTGTATGCTGCGTGCTCTATGCACGTATACAGTGGTTATGGCCGAAGGTTATCAGGGAGGCAAACTCTGGGACGCCGGTAAGATAAGGATAAATAGCGCTTTCGCCAAGCGTAAGCAAGAAAAGTCTATCGTTAGATAGCCAGGATCTTCTGAGAGTTTCTCTCCCATTCTTTCTAGAACATTCTAGAATTTAATGTAGAAATTTCCTACGGCTGTATAAGTAAACACTCTTTTCAGTATGTTAGTGAGCGAATCCGCGAGGAAGTGATTTAGCGAATGCGCTTCTGGTGTAACACAAAGTATGTTCTTCCAATGAGATTGGGATGTCAGTTGAAACGTAGAATGAGGGATGCTATTGCGAAGGATTAAGGGCGGTCTGTGTGTAATGCTCCAGCAAATAAACTGTCCGGAAGAAGAAGTAGCCTCGCACACATTTCATTATGCGGCTACGCTGCAAAGAAAACGAAGTAACCGGGAGAATTGAAGGGGATCTCCTTTGTGAAGTGACAGCGTGAGCTAACTGAAGTCTCACTGAAAATTCACTTAAATCAGAACAGTGATAGTGAGAAGTAAATGAGTTGAAAAATAAAAACTGGAGTCACAAATATATATATATATATATATATATATATATATATATATATATATTGGAGGGCACGTTGCTGAATGTTCACTTTAATATCAGTAATAATCAAGCTGAGTATTAAAGAAAATCTTGGATTATCTTCCAACTATGTAAATAAGTCACTCGCAGGAAAACACTCTGATTTTTAGAAATTAAAATTTGATTTCCTTTGACTGTTTACTGCTAGAAACGTAATTTTGTAATTCTTTGTTTTTAATGATAATGCTGAGGATATAGTTAACGTTTGCCACGCCGTCTTCAAAATTTGCACCCAATTATCGGAAAGCCCAACCACCGACAGCTGAGAAGGAACCAGAGGCATCCGGACCACACCCACCCATTAATCTCAGTCACTAACTGAGGAGATGATTAGGGAAGTGTCACTTATCGCTGGCCGCCCCTTCCCCCTTCCTCTGCTGTCTGGAACCTTCGCGGTGATTCACTGAAACGAGAGGCTTCGAGAAAACGGCGATATTCCTATAAAAAGGGCTGCAGTGAGTGAAT
The DNA here is from genome assembly GCA_030765055.1 of Mantis religiosa. Lineage (NCBI taxonomy): Eukaryota > Metazoa > Arthropoda > Insecta > Mantodea > Mantidae > Mantis > Mantis religiosa. The sequence continues at coordinate 99,894,987 of CM060948.1, read as the reverse complement.
TGAGTCAGTTCTTGGCGAGCTCTGAGGAGCGCCCAGTGAGGGGACGGACTACGTACGTGCATCGGAGGAGTTTACGTAATTGCGAGTGCAAGTGGAGCTGTAACAGACGAACTGAAGAATCGTAATTGTGTGCATTACGTAATTCTGTGTAATTGGCAAGTGTTCAACTGTAAGGCGGTGGAAATAAAGAACATATTGAGTTGTGCAATTGGAGTTTTAATTTTACGAACCCACAAAGTCACAATATACTCCGGGATATTTGCTGCCAGCTGCTCCACGGATCAACTATGAGTTCTTTATCTCCCGATGTACATGTGTGGGTGTGGGTGATAACGCCACTAATTAAGTGGAGGGTAATAACGATGAGATAGAAGCCGGTTGTAATGCAATGATCTGAAATACTAAAGTGATGAAATTCAGAAAAGAAGGCCCCCTTCAAAAGAAGATGGTACTACAGTACTAAGAGGTGAGAATTTGTTCAATCAGAAAAAATACTTGCAAATCTCAGCGGAAATAACACAAATTATTGGGGGAAGATTAGGATTATCATTAGAGCCTGGATTTCTAAGCGAAGTGCTTATAAATTGCTTTTTGCTGAAATACGTGGTTTGGTTACTTTAGGCCTTTTAATTAAAATAGCTTATTTCATCCAAATAATCTTAATTTGAAAGTAAACTTTCACTCCTATCATTTTTTCATTTAGACGGTCTCCATCGTCTCCCTGAAACACTAGGAAACGTTTATCTTCTTGTCTCCAGCGTGAAAAATGTGTTTTTACTGTCAACTGTTGCATAAAAAATTTCATGAATTCCTTCAAAACTTGTCTTTACCTCCTCAGCCAGTTTTAACTAAAAGTGGGTTTTGTTTAAAGGTTGTGTAGTACTACACAGAACATTTCAATGAAATAGAAACAGTGCTATACTCCTTAGATGCAGAAGTTGCAGGGAGCATTGCCGCAGCGCAGGAATGCTTTGCTAACTTTGGCATCCAAGATAAGATAGACAACATCCATAACACTTTCTTAAAAGTGCCTGCTATTTTAACAGGGTTGCAAGCTCATAATAATACCTTGGAATATTCAATTTCTTTGATACATGAAATTTCAGTAAAGTTGTTTTAAGAGACTCACGGTATTGTTGAAACTGCTCTTGAGAAACTCGGCAAGGTGTTAACGAAAATCTTTGGTTACGAAGAACTGTGTAAAATTTCTAAAGAGCTTTCTGGTACAGAAGTGTATATCGAAGAGGAATTCACTCAAGAAGAACTGTGATGCTTTTCACATGTTCCAGTAACGTCATGCGACTTTGAGAGCTCATTTTTACAATATAAAATTTTTACTGGCAAACAGAGGAACATTTCACAAGAAAATCTCAAGCTAAACTTCCTCGTGTACTTTAAAAAGCTTACATAAGGTAAAAACTCTATGAAACAGATTATTTATGATACAATTTTAACTTTATTTGCTTATTTTTGGTGCGTATTTGATTTACTTTTCGTGTTTATTTGCTTGCTTATTTAACCATTTAATTGGGCTTGCAAATCCGAGATCTAATCATAATATAAGCACTAAATCCCCCTATGTATCTCAGAAAAGCAAAATAAAGTAAGTATTCGAAGGAGTTAGTTCGTAAATCTAACGTATTTGTATGACCTATAGGCTTATGTAATAATATATTTGCCTTTTGTAACCAAAGGCCTTTCATACTGCTTTATTAAAGTTAACTCGAAATGTGCTTTCTCTTCTTAATATTTAATGCTTGAACTAATTTTCAAGTTTGAAGCTTAAACACTGTAAAGCTCTTCAGAGTTGGACGCTGTATCATTGATTTTTCCCTCCTCTCTGGAGGCATGAAAAGCAATCTATAATGGCAAGGGGCAGCAAGATAAAGTGAATGTGTTTGGGAAGAAAATATAAGAGAAAAATACTTCTTGAAACAAGGCTGAGCAAAATTAGCCTTCACTGAAAATGAGAGTTGTGGGAGAGTCCCCAAGAGGGATTGTATTTCAAGAGGAATTCTTCATGGATTACCAGTTTTACTCTCGGCTTCTCGAGGAAGGAAATATCAATGCCTCTTCTTTATTTCTGGAAGGTTATGGGATAGCAGTGTATCAAAGTTGATGAGCGAATATGCATTCTCAACAGAACTAAGAGATTTTTCAGCCAATTATAAAGCTGATCTCAGCGATTCGCAAAACCGTAGAATATTTTCAATTAAATTTTACTGATTCTCTCAAAGCTGCAGTTTAGCCGTAGATTCCATATAAAGAGAAATTAAATAACCATTATATAAGTAGGATAACATGTATGTTTAGCCTATAATTTAAGTAATATTATAAACATTTTTAATAATTATAAATTTGGGATTGATAGAGGTGATATGAAAAATTCAATGCCACAGCCTGGATTTGAACAACGCATCTACTGGTTTCCGCTCGGTGGATAATATATGAGTCAATTGGAGAATTTAATATCATGACGGTAAATTGGCCATGGTAGCTCAATAAGTAAGAGCGACTGGTGTATTTCAAATTCAGGATTTAAATATATGAAAATCACTTCGATATTTAATATCCTGCTTTAACCTATAACACATATACTGAAACGTAATTCTATAAACATTCATAACGTGGATAAAAAATAAAATTTGTAGGGATTTATTTTTTCAGAAAGTATAGAACACAGATTATGAATAAACAAATTCCTGTGAAACTAACCTTCTAAATATTTTGTTATAAAGTGTTTTGCTTCATAAAATGAACAAACATAGTATAACATTGTAATCACTGATTTAATTTTCCACCAGATGAGCATCTAAAGCCTTTACCAAGACAAACTGTAAATCATAACTCTAGTTTTGTTCGAACTTTAGACGGACTGGCAGCTTATCGGTCCTTATCTCTGCCATTACGTCATTCTAGATGACAGTCCGTCTCTACTCGGAAAATGATCAATCAGAGGCTCCGTCAAGATGCGCACTAACGAGAAAGCTCTGCACGAAATGGTTCTTTGTACATATGTATATCTCAGCTACTGATTAGGATTTAGCAACAATTCAACTATCCATATCTGGGCTTTACCAACGATGCCGTCACATTTCCTCAACTTCCACACAATTTTCCTCGAAGTGGTAATAAGCACTTTTGGTTTTATGCAAGGTGTGAAATACTCCGAAATAATTTGTAATATTTTACTTCTATATATAAAACCTGAAAGTTTCACCTGTGTTTTTATAACTAAACAACAACTTTATTTTTTTAAAAAAGGGAATTCATTTGCGTGATCTTCTCCCCTGTGACAAAAAAGGAGACACCAATTTGTACTAAACTTTTTTATTTACCTGTAGAGTCCTTCGTCTAATATTAACTTACGATCACTTATAATTACAGAGAGTAGGCAGGTCAGTCTAATGTTTCATCAAGTCTCTGTTGCATTTATCACCTTGGGCTGTATTTAGCTTCTCGATGCACAAAGAAATGCTCGCTAATGTTCACTTTCCTACTGTTCTGATTTCCCATTGACATAGCAACTCCGATACTCACTGGTAAACTCTAAAGTAGGAACTGAACTTTGAGTTAGTCTTGAATGGCTTTTGCGCTACCCTTTCATGACAGAAGAGTGTTCGGGAAACCGAAATCGCTTGAAAAGAAGGAATGGAAAAAATTGAAGTCGAATCTTTTAGACTTGCTGAAATCGAACGTTCCGGTGCAGCAAATATTCTACTTCTGGTTTATGACGTCAGCGGCTCTCCTTCAACCTTCCGTTTTTTGCTCTTCTCACGAAAAAAACTGGAATGTTGTGGCCGCACTTAATATTATTACACTAGGCACTTGCTGCCGCCGTGACATTATCAATTACAATTTTACAGATATTATTAAAACAAAACGCGATTCATCTAAGGATTTATTTTAGTATTATAGATGTGAAGCTTGTGAATTAATGTAACAAAGCTTATAAATAATAATGATATTGAATCAAGTAAAAAATTATAAGAATAGAAGAAAAATTTAATGTAATAATTTCTCGTTCATTGATATATACTATATATACTAAATATAAATGATTTAAGGCTACTCTAGTGTATACTTCCTACATGTTTATATCTATAAAAGGAAATTAGAGTTCTGAAACTCTTTCCAGATTTTCTTGAGGTCAAGAAGATAAAACAGAACAATTTCGAATTTTCAGATTATTTTTGTGAAGTAGCTCTACTTAAATTAGTTAACATGTAAATAAGTTGGAAGTTTATCGAAACAGTTGATATCATTAAACGTTTTTTTTTCAGGAAAATAGCACATTTAATGAGCTTTATAATTCGTCATATTTCGAAAATACTTGTATGTTTAAAAGCTATAGGTATCTTCCAAGAACAGAGTTAAGGATTGCACGCTATGCACAGAACAGGTTAAGATTGGGATAAGAGTTTTTTGCTTAGTGGGAATGGTGCTCTTGAAAGAAAAGTCATTCCCCAGCAACAGGACTTCGGAAACGAGATTCATTAGCACTAGGGACCAGTTTCCAGAAACTACAGATAGACAACCTAACTGGGCGTAAATGTCTAATTTTCTTCTGTTAGAGTATACCATTGTTCGGAAACGTCATAGTACCTTGACTAACACTAGTTTATACGATTGATTATGATAAAAACAAGCAAGAATAGCAAGAAATTTTTGACTGGTGTTAATAAGAGTGTGTATGTGTGTGTGTGTGTGTGTGTGTGTGTGTGTGTGGGGGGGGGGGGGCGGGGGGTTTGTGAGTGTGTGGTGCTTTAGGGTCCGTTGACAGCGAAGTCATTTGGACCCGAATAAGATTGAGAAGTTTACATCAAACGTGTGAGCCTTGATTTGGAAGGTCCCTTCTTTACTTTCGGCAGCCACTCCTATCACAAAGTATTTCGTGGTTTCTCCAAATCTGCAGGCAAATGCTGGTGCGATTGCCCCTCCTACAGGATTCTCTTCTCCATTATTTCCTGTTCGCGTTGTTTTTCATTCATTGTTTCACCTCATCTGTTACAGGATTGTACATATCATTAGCAGCAACTGGCATTTATGTTTTATTTGAACATTTTTGTACGAGCCGATCTGCTCTGTTACATGTCTAAAGGAAATACAATAGATGATACAGCTACCTGCCCAAAGCTAGGTTATTTGTTCCCAGTCTAAAGACAGCTATCAGAAGAAAACGTATATGATTCTAGGCAGATACAGCTGTTATAATGTCTGACAGGTACACGTTTAACTTGTTTTAAGCTCTACAAACTCTAACCTAGTTCCTCATCAATATATTTGAGGAAGTTCTCAGATTCTTGCCTTATGATATATAATTTACGTCTGAATAAACAGGTGAGCTTCCTGGTTACAAAATTCGCACTAGGTGCTTTAAAAAGACACCTGGTCAATAGAATACCATATCATCCATATCATCATACAAATCATCGTATTGCAGAAAAGCAAAGCAAAGCAAAGCAAAGCTAGATTGCGGAGCACAAACGTAGTTTGAGATGCTGCTTTACGCTACAGGAGAACGGAAATTGCTTGTTTAATTTTAGACTGAGTTTATGCTCCTATGATTATGATTGTCAAGGAAAATATACATACGTGCAGTTAACTTACTGAGGAGAGGGTAAGCACAGGTCTTCGCTGTTTGCTTCCGGTGCAGTAATAATTATATATCTTCCTTGCTTGTACTTACTCGAGCTTCTCTGATTGCTCGAGCAACTTCCACCTTGTTATCTTGCCACATTTTCTCAACCCCTCGTCTTTAAATTATCCTTTCTATATATATTCCACCTTCCTAAATTGCTTATTTCCTTTGTTTTTATACTTTGATGTGTTTAATTTTCATTTAAGGAATGTGTAAGGACAGCCGTTTATATAAGTACAATTTTAAAAAATATGATTTTGTTTATGTGCTTTTAAACATTTGTAGTACTTCTTATCATATTGGCGCCTAGGAAATACAGCTGGACTTTTAATTCTGTTATGTTTCATTAGGGTTAGCATTAGTCATAAATAAGAGGCGTTTAGGCAATATAACACATCACCGTAGTAAACGTAACCCATGATGTAATAGCCCAAAGTGAGCTTGAGCCTGCCAAACCAACTACCGGCCTCACGCCCAAATACGCGAGGCAGAGGTGATAGATCATCTAACCGATACGGGGAGGAGATGTTTTCAGCGTCTCGGCACCCCAGTCGAAAACTTGACTTTCTAGACCAGGGTACGCTACCTAGCGTAGCTCCTCATTTTCCTCACGTTGCTGAGTGGGCACCAGTCCTATGCGCGAGATTTAAAACCCACAGCCCCCACAAGCGGTGGAATCGATCACGAGTGCATTCCGGGAGAAGAGAACAAAAGCACAACACTCTAGCCCACTATGCCATGGCGCAGTAAATACTTTGTATTTCTAACGTGGTCGGTGGGAGGAAAGGATGACATGTAGACGCAAAGTAGACTGTGATTCAACAAGATGCGCGAAGGCAATTCCATAATAATATCCAGCAGGCTTCATAAATTTTCAACATGAGGCGTACCAGCATAAAATGCACACTTCCAGGCAAAGGCTCCAGTGACCAGCTACAATAATACTAATCGCCATCGCTTGTTCCTACAATCCTAAAACATGTAAATATGAAAGAAAATGATGAATGGGAAACTCATGTTCAAAGTGAGACCACCTCGAAATTCGCCAACCAAACTGCGAAAATCGGGAAAGAACTCAAAGTGAGAGAGGCATTAAATCCTGAATCTCTCGAATGAAAGCCTCACACACGTTACCGCTGAGTCTTCCGGTACGATTCACAATGTAGCTTTTCAAGTAACTCTGACTGTACAAAGTTGTACATTCACAAAGTTGTTATTTTAAGGAGAAGAAAATAGTGTGTAAGATGTAATCCAATCCGAAATGAAATAAAAACGGAATTACATATTTTTCACCATAAATGGAGGAATGACAAAGTATCAGGATAAACGTCCCAGCATATAAATGAAATGGAAAACACTAGGATCTTCAAAATGGTATTTAACTATAAATAAATTGAAAAAGTAGTATAGGGATGCCCACAAGATGTTAGACGGAGATTGTGATGCCGGAGCATGTATTCGTCTACTCCGTTAATAACAATGGTAAATGTACTTCAGGAGGTTCACAGATTTACATGAACCAATGATCTGTTCAAGTTTGTGGAAACTATAAAACTTTTCTTACTATATATAGATTCAAAACTTAAACAATCAAAAAGCGCGATATCGTGTAATCTAGAGCTAAAACTTTACTGTCAATATCCAAGCAGACAAGACCTATGGTGAAAATGCCCCTGCCTCCTGCTCCTTACGTTCCCGTTTTGCCCTAGTACAACTTGTCTATCTGACAGCAGATGGATTGATTTAACTTAATACTATTCTTTAGTATTAGTCCTTCCTTATGCACAGCAGGGAGGAGCAGATTTGTCTACACCTATTGTCCGTCGAGCTATAATGCATTCATGAGAACCAACGGCAAACCTCTCTAATGCTTAGTTACCTGAGTGTATAAGGAAAACTTCTTCATGCAGAAAATGAAGTTATGACAGAGAAGGATGTTGACGCCAGTAGCTCATTAGAGAAAACTTTGGTCCTCACTGTTCTATAGATTCGAAGTGTCTATATTGACACTTAGTATAAATACAGGTTAATATATATATATATATATATATATATATATATATATATATATATATATTAGTATATATACACACACCAAACGAATATAACCGGTTCGTAGTTTATAACTTAACTAGTCCGAATTTCGGTGGTGCAGCTTCGAAACTCCCTTAGGTATCATTTCATGCAGCATTAAATATTGCATTATTTTGTGATTAGGCAGCGCAGGAACCACTGGTCTGTGAATCTCAAACGTTGTTATTGGGACGCACCAGCCACGAAAACAAAAGCATTTCTACTTGCTCTTTAATAGTGACTCTAAACTCGCTTTCAGGTAATGTGGCAAAGGGCAGTTACTTATGAAAAAGTCGATAATGACTCGGACAGTTCTAAGGTTTCTTATTTAGCTATGAACTATGCTTTAAACAAGTTACTGTAAAATCAATAGCTTCCTTTTCAGTTACAAATGCTTTATTTAGTATTATTAAACACAGTGAAATAAATTGCTTGTCTCATTGCATAAGGCATTTAGTTTTGGTTAACTTTATCTACAATTCTTTGATTTTGTTCTGTGTTATTTTTATCATTTAATGCTCCCATCCTCAATCTAACTAACCTTCAGTTCCCTTAATGGTTTAAGTTGCAATGTCCACCAGCTTATTTGCCATCATCGGCTGTTATAACGGAATGTTGGATTACGTTCAACACCCATAAACAATCAACTAAGGAGTAGCTTCTTTATTGCGGTTTCAATAGCCAAAGAATTCTTAACAGTAGCAAGCTACCGTGGAGTATTTCGGTATGTCTATAGCAGGCGGCACTCTGTGTCACCTACCTCCGAACTTCGATTGCGTGAGGCACGCGCCGTTCTTTCGTTAACTGTCTAATCCACACTCACTCTGGAGCGTTTTTATGTGGCTATAGTGGTGGTAAAAACTATCTATATGTGTCACATAGAAGCTGAGCAACTACTTCTATATATTCGTTTGGTGTCGCTTCGAAACATCCTGTATATATAGAGTATTTCTGTGCACTATCGGCACTTTTTTGTGTTATAAGCTTTATAAAATGTGAACAACATCTAGTAAAATCTTCAAATTATAATAGTGTTTCGATAGCATTTTTCAGCTGGTTCTTAAATTCTTTCCCAATGAAATAATATCTGCATCTGGAAATGGAAAGGATTTCTAAATGTACTTGGCTAAAATAATATTGCACATATTAATGTACAATTGTCAATTTAACACACAAGGGCAAAGCCAAACAAGACTGAGATATGAAGATGCATTTTGAAATGCCTAGTTTTGCTTCACAAAATGAGCAATCTATAGAGCTTTAAAGCTGTGTTTAAATGCTTGCATAATCATAAATACAAAAGAGTATTGAAGCACCACATCACAAAATACTGAGCATTTTTAGTATTAAAAGTATTTGTGGCCGTTTCGTTTAAGTTATATGTGAATTTACTTCCTCAAAGAAGTAAATCACTTTCAATTTCAGTATAGCCACGAAGACAAACATAGGGTCCAGCCAAATATTTTCGAGTACCTGGTCCTACCCACCACTTCTTTAGTTTATGCAAGATTTCCGCAGTGCAAAATTATGAAAACTTGTAAAAATAAATTCAATCATTCATTCACGTGTTCTAACAGGGTATCAAAGATACTACGTGGGCTGTGGTATCTCTTGGTAGGCATGATGACTCAGGAAAAATGAGAAGTTATCATGCTGTGTTTTTTTTTTTCTTTAAAGCTTGGAGTGCCCTTGATATGAATCGGTTTTGTACACCTTAGGGGGCGAAACCCCATGGCTGAACTCTAGAGCAAAGATATACAGCCGGCAGGTGGGCGATCGAGATGAAATCCCAAACACACTCCTGGGAATCGATACCAGAACCTCTCTAGCTAACAGGGTGGGTATGTTAGCGCCGCGCTAATATTATGTACACACAAACAATACGGAGAAGTACCTCTATTACTACAATGATAAGAACAGGAAGAAAATTATGTGCTAGGGAATTAGAGCTGCTTTATTGCAATGGGAGTGAAGGCCGTACATTAAGGAGATTTATTTCATGTGTAGAGGTGTGGAGCGTATAACCGTGTGATGGAACTTGAAGCAAACGGAGAGGGAGAGAATCCGGGTTGAAAAACTGGACAAACTAAATGGAAGAGCGTGGCGAACTGCTATTCTGGAGCAGAATGAGGTAAGAAATTAGGTAGTTCGCCAAATAAACACATCGACCACACTGCTACTGCGAAAACAGACCTCTTTGGTTTAAGCACCTTTCCTCTGCGGCAAGTGTTTAGTTCTCTTTCGCAGTGTAAATTAAACGGAATACTCAAGCGAATAATGTATTTGTAGTTTATACGAGCTGGATGTTAGAAAATCATCCGTGAAAGCATCCAATGTCTCTGAAAGTACCAGTAAGCAATTTATTGTATATTAAGTGTGATTCCGTGAGTGAGTGTTATTGTTTATTTGTTACGTTATTTTTGTTAATGTTTAGAGTTGAGCTCTATCCTCTAAAGGCTCCAGAAGTAATTACATGTCATACACAGACTGCTGAAAAATGGCACCTTTTCTTTACAAGCATATAAGGCCACACAGAGATTAGGCAACAGAAAAATAATGGGGCTCTAAATGGACGAAGAACCTGGTGTGCTCTTAAATTAAACTTTTAATGTTACTCTAAAAGTAACAAACTTTTTAAAACTGAGCGGAATGCAGCACCCATCCTCAGTAAATAAACGAATGAAGAAACTTTAGAAACGAACACGAGGTTGCAGATTGTCTAACACTTCATGTTGGTTAACACAAATTGGTGCGTCGATATTTTAAATAATACACGCTCATTAAAATCGTTGATAAGATAAGATATAAAATGAGCTGATGAACATTGAGTTGAACACCCTTAAATACAAATCAAATTAGATATAAAGTACATATTTGTATTGCAGGTTGTGCTCAAGAGAATTCAAATAGCCGTAGAGAACTTCAAATATTGCTAAATGTAATCAATTAAAGACTTCAAAAGATCCCAACACAACCAAAAGTAACATTTTATTTGTTAAAAATGTTCGTACAAGCGTTATGGAATAAACGTGAAAGTATTAGCTGTAATGTAATTTAAGAAACAAAAATTGGCAGACATGGAATTTGTATCAGTTTTCTCAAAAATGACGGCTAAACGTGTTAAACGTTTAAGTACTAAAGCTTTTGTAGAATTGGCATAAACACCTTCTAGACATATATTCCGAGTTCAAATACAGAGGGACCTTGTTATGATGTTCTAAAAGCAATTTCAGGATTTTTAAATGATATAATAAAATAAAATATGCATACCTATATATAGATAAGCATATATTTTACTTTTGCTTATTTTGGAAATTGAACTCGAAGCTTCCTAATGCGGGCCTCACACGTTATCGAAGAGACACTACCTTCGATATCCATACTGTGGTATGTGACATACAGTAAATAAGGGGATCCACATAATCTAATGGAATACTGTATGTATTACAACAAAACCCCTCTCGGTAGTATCTTATATAATCTGTCTCAACTTTGTTTAGTCCTGCTGTAAACATCTGGGTGGGAAGAGAGATAGAGACAGAGATAATTGGGACAGAAAACGGTTAAGCTTTTGATTGGTTTAGTGAAGTTAATGGGCTTTTCCTTTTATTTGCATGCGTACGAAAAACCCCTCCTTTAAGTGCAGTACTGTAAGTGGTATTCTGATCACTGCTGTGCATGACCTAATTTCTAATATATACACACTATTAACTTATGTTAATTGATAATTAACTTATGTTAAATTGAGTTGCAGTTTATTTAACAATTACTAAAGGACATTATTATCATAAAATATTTTTGCATTCCCATTGCAGACAGCTCTTTCGCAACGAGGTCTGTATGAAGGCTGATTAAGATGTTGTTTATCGTGTGAAGTTGCTTCTGATATTTGTCACTGGACAGAGCGTTGAGGCGTAACCAGCGCTGCGATCGTTCCTTATCTGGTCTTATCTGGTCGATTAGAAGAGTGAAATTTTAGTAAGTAGTCGAACAGTGGGTTACGAAACACAAATAAAGTGATTGGAAGCTGCGTGTGTCTACATGATATGTTTTCTTCTGCCTTCCGATGAATGACACGTTGTTGTCCAGAAGACATGATTACATCTGAACAGAGTATACAAACACTGAACTCGCCGTGTATGTGCGGTAAGCTTAGGTAAACACCTCTGTATTGCGATTTTTTCCGATAGGTCTTCTCGCTCTGCCATGTAGTAATACTGTATTTACATCTTGCGTTCACAGACGCAAGAACACCTATGCATATGCAATTTAAAATCAGTAAGCTTTTCATCATGGAGCAGGCCGGTGCTTCAGCCGAAATGAAACACAAACGAGCCGAACTTTTAAAAAGTGTCGAGAGGCGAATGATCGCACATTGTTTCGCGGTGGTTAAAGAGAGAAACCCGGAATTGCCTACAAAAATTTGAGAAAGAAGTTGGTGCTCTCCTTGTTGTTTACGCAAGTAGTGTACGTAGTGTTAGAATGGATCAGCAAGCATCCGGAACTCTAAGAGCTCCGGGAAAAGTCGCGTAAATGCAAACAGCGCGTGGAGAAATACGATGCTTTAACGAAAAGTGCTATACGGGTAGTTCATGATTATTTTCCAGAAATTAACCAACTCATACATATAATAAGTTAATTCGTAACCAACTCTATTTATCGTCTAGATGTAGAAGTTAGCGCTGCTATATATACTGCTAGTGTTGCAAAGCCTATGTGCGTGCATGAAGCGTCTAACACGTTGCGAGTTGAGTCAGCTCCGCCATGTCGTTTACAGCAGGTTTAAGCTAGCCTGAGATAGAGCGTAACAGTAAACATTATCAAGAGTGACTCATCCAAAGATCCCGATTCAGATGGACTTATTCTTGTTATCTTTCAGTAACCCCTTTTCTCAGAAATCGGTGTATACGTAAAGCGCTAAAGGCTCAAATGACCTCACTGTCGACGGGTCCTAAAACACCACACACACACACACACACACACACACACACACACACACACACACACACACACACACACACACACACACACACACACACACACACACACACACACACACACACACACACACACACACACACACACCAAATTAAGTAAATATATTATTGTATATACCTATAGCAGTGTTAAATGTAAATTAAAATGTATAGGTTAAAGCAGCATGTGAACGCTCACAGGCTGTCGTTACACATAGTGGATAAATGCCCGCCTTGGTAGCGTAGATTGTAGCGCATCTGCCTCACGTTCAGGAGGTCCCGAGTTCAAATCTCAGTTGATAGGTTTTTTTTTCCGAGGTTTCCCTTATACTGATAGACGAATGTCAAGTAACTCTAAGCTCCATGGACCGCGGTCTCATTTGAACATTATTTCACCCATTACATTCATCGTCCGATGCGACTAAAATTTGGATAACGTAAATTGCAAAAAAATAAAAAATAGTGGATAACTAATAGTTATAAGCAAACTCGATGCTGAAGTTGTAAACAGTGAGCATATTTATCAGCTTCAAGAAGAGAGAAGATTGAAAATCAAAACAAATACTTTGATTTGTACATGGTTTTCTGTGTTTATAAGCAACATCTTGGTGTTTAGAATTAAAATGAATGCATAGAAATGTATGCACCAAAACGGCTAGATAATTCAGTTAAATAGTATTAAAAATCTTTGTATCTTTAAATTATTTTATTTTAAATAAATTATCTAGTCTAAACTCAAGTTGAAATTTCAACAAGAAAAGTATTGTGTATTGTAAGTAAATTATTAGGAGGCAATTAAGTGATTAAGCTCGTATTTAGGAATATTTATACAACATACAAACAAAAAATAAATGTATATGGTACCAAATAACTAAACTTATTAATACAAACTGAGACACATAAACTAATATATAAACAAATTAGTTTATAAAGTTTCAAAGTACTCTGTCTATTAGATTCTCCAATGTTTTGTGAATTAAACATTCAATGTATAATTCCGGACGCTGTTTCCAAATAAGTAAAACTTTCTGGACTTAAAGAAAAATGTAATGTTAGTGTAGTCTTAATGAGCCCCATTTAATCGCGTATAGTTATTTTGAACTTAAACCTAAACATTGAAAGTGCTGCTCGATAATATTGTTTTAGGAACACAATTTTTGAAAATAACGCGTGAAAATGAAAATGTTTGGTAATTGTATATTTGAGAGAAAATATACCACTAGGAAGAGTGTGTTCGGTAATTCGTCCAAGAATTCACTGGAACACTAATTTATACTATTACCTTTCAAAGTCCCCCGTCTGTTTATTGCTTTTTTTACTAATAAAAATTGTGTGATACTTTTTTATTATAAATTTGTTGCTAAATCACCACGTTACCGTCATAGGAAATTGCAGGATTGTAGTTAATACTTAATACAGCATTGCCCGGAGTTATATGCTTCTGGAAGGAAGAAAAAAGAAACACTAGCTTACTGCTTTTGGCATCGCTTCAAAGCGGAGAAACAAGAAAGATAATAAAGTAGGTGTTGTGCTAAACAAGAGGGTAACTTTTAGAAAGGCGATATTTTGGCTGGAGGCACGACGTACTATATAGCTCCTGTGAAGAGGGGAGTGCAGAGAGCGAACCGCGGATTCCCTGGTGGCTCATCGCAGTCCTCCTCGCCCGTTAACTTGACCCTTGTCTGACGTGGAGGGATCACCGGGGCCAGATTACGGCTAGCCGATGGGGGCGACGCCGCCGTACCAAGTGTGGATCAAACTTTTACCTCTGCCCTCTTCATCTCCCGGCCTTAAGAATGTATTTCTCACTGCCACTTCCTAGTATTTATCTGCGCCGGGAGTAGAATTACGGTATATTTTTTTCCTTGCCAAACCCATTTCGATTACATTCCAAATTCATGATATCAATTCCAAAGTACCCTCTAAGGACTAGAATCAAAGATAACCGCATGGATCTTGCACGAACTTTCCATCGCTTTGTACAAGCATTCCATGTTCCACCAGCAAAGTGATCATGAATTATTGGTAAGGAAATAAATCTCATGAAAGCATTCGAGTGTTTTCTGTACCTTATATATGACTGTTAGCGGCTTCAAAACGATTTATCGTAGCTGCTTTCTGAAACTTAAACTGAAAGACGCTCAAGATGTGAAAGCAGCGTTTCAATATACAAGATACTCGCAGAATGTTTTTAAAAAATATGCTTGAAGTGCAATAATTTGGAGGTGAAAGCCGTGGCAATCTATTTTTTCAATGTGCTACTTGTAGTTTTCTGCTTCGTACTTTGACCAATTGCCATTATCTGTATCAGAAGGAAGGTATACAATGAAGAAAGCATAGAAGGCTACAGGCCACAGGGAGACCGGCCAGGCTCCTGAAGTGTAGAAGAACATCTGAAAGTTGAGAAAATTGTAAGGAGGAAAAGGACATTTAAAAAGAAAATTATGTGTAATGCATTAGAATTCCCTTCTGTATTCGCCTACCGATCAGGGAAAACATGAAAAACACAAGGAAGGATACTTTGGATAGTATTCCACTCGGTCTGCCTAATACAACCAGACCGGATGAAACATCTGAAGACAAATTTGCGGCTGTCCGTTGTCCGCTAAAATAATGTATCGAGAGTATATAAGATATGGTATATGCGTTATCACCTATAGAGTACAATACAGTAGTATTAGAAATAAATCGGAAATATAATGAAGTAAAGGGATGACTTTGGATAGTAATAAATGGCCCAAAATTTTCTTCTGCACTACAGTCACAAGTGCTAACAATTCTTTTAATATTAATCAAATTCTAAACATTTCTGCATGGCGTTGAATATACCAGTAGGGCATTTCTAGGGGTTTGTTACACTAAAATTTAGTATGGGTGAATCCCCAAAATGTAGACTTTGCATTCCACACTTTAAAACAACTTAGGGGTAATTCATTCAAAATATAATATGGTATTCTGTGTCATAAATAGCCATATACCTAGGTATCTATATAATGTACGTTAAAATTCCAAAATAAAAGTATTTAAGTTTTCAAATTTGAGACGTTTTCAAATAATTTTTTCAACATATTTCAATATATCTAAATTGCCTTCACGATGTCGTAGTCATCCAATTCCTCTAAAATGTTTCAGTGTGTCCCCAAAAGACAATCACATGTGTATGTAGTATAATATTTATCTTTCTAGAGGTTTTTTTTATTTTTAAATCAAAATGAAAGTTTAAAAGGAATAAGAACCAAGAAAATTCGCATGACAGAATTTTGAAACTAATTTCTTATTCAGTAAGGGTAATGAACAAAACAATCTGTCAGGTTTGTGCATTTATATCAGATAAATGAGATCAGTTGCTTTTAAAGTTACATCATATCCAACGGTGGTAAAAGGATCATAAAATTCAGCTTTAACATTTATCTAAGTTTAAAAGGTACATTACACAGAAGTATAAAACCATATAGTTTAATGTCATTAGGTTGAAAAATAAATTTCAATATAAATTGGCTGAAAACTTTATAGTTACATTTTCATCCTCTATTTCGCTATATTTCGTTAAATCAACACTTAAAGCTTGAAGATCAAAAGATTTTACACTGTTCAGCAAGGATGCATAGTTTTGCTAGAATTAGTTGAAAATAAATGAAATGGCTAATCTTGAAAATCTTAAAATTACAATATGATTGAAAATAAATTTTGGGATATTTTTGGAAGCCAAAACAAGACAGATTTATTTATAAACAGACGAATGAAAATAAGATAGCGGCTATTTTGGGATCTGTAGGAGCTTAAAGGTGCAGGTTGAAAAGTCAGTCTAGAGAAATCAAAGATTTTGTTTGGACCTTAGGGATTAAAGGTATACCATCAATGAAAATATAACGGAAAAATGTGGGAAAGCTTGTATCATACCATACACTATATTTGATGACAATTTCAGCTAAATCAGTGCTATGATTTTTTTTTGATGAACGTATTAGGACAGGAGGCCCCTCTCTTGAAATTCCTTTGTAAGCTGTTTCTGTTTACTTCTCTGGACTGAAAAGTAGAAAAGGCCTGACAGTAGAGTGCCAAAAATTTCATTTGTTATTCAACGTAACGTGCATTCATGAACGGCAATGATTTCGCAGCTACAGAGAGAATCATATGACGGTAACAATACGACGTTGTGGATATTTTTAGGGTATAGTGATTGTGCATTTATCTGATTGATATCGAAGTAACAAATTGTATTTGTTAAGACTTCAGAAAAAATGAAATGGTTAATAAATACTATTATAACAACAAAGTAGCATTGTTATTTCTCAAGTTTAGTTTATTACAATGTTATTTTGTTCATTACAGGCATTGACCTGCATACATTTTTACTGTGGCTATCACCCCCAGGAGGAAGGGATGAAGGGAAGCAACACACCAGACCACAGGCCGTAGTCAGAAAGGTCAGAAAGATGCACCGAAGTCCTTAAAAGTTCCAGGCTCGAAGACAGATGAAGGTGCCGACAGAGGATAATGAACGACCCGTTAAGCAACCTACGCTCTAGTGCAGGGACGGGAAGGAAGACACTATAAGTGTGAATTTATCCTACTTCTTGAGCCAATACCTTCACAAAAACAGGTAAACAAAACCAGCTAAACCGGTTGATTCTGTTTACAGTTGCGTGGAAGTCTTCATCGGTGCAGTGGTGTTTGCATGCGATAATGCACAGTTTTGATATTTCTTACTAAAATTGGATACATTACGAGCTTTACTTAAATGAGAAATTTCAATGCAGCTCATGCTGGAGCCTATAAACCTTAAGCAACCCAACTTTGTGCAGTTCAAGAGAACATGATTTGGTTTTTTACATACATTTCCCAGGTTTCACTTTTGCAAGCAAACTAGTGACCATGTTTAGTACAAACTTATTAATGTGCACAACGAAACAACATATTGAGGCTCAAAAACAACTTGCTACTCCAGTGGAAGACAGGTAGTGGCGGTGTGATGTCAGCTCCGTCAGCTCTAACCGCCAAATATGCTCCCGAACGTAAGGCAGGTTAGCGTGCGACGCCACAGCGCTGATTCATGCTGCCCAGGAGGAAGAAAATAGTTTGATGTGTTGGGCTTCCGACGGCGTAGAAAAGACAGGAAACGTATCGCGTATTAATAATATGTAAACTTACATTTTGGGTGTTGTACTAATAATGCTGACTGCTTTAATTACACAATTGGTCACAGTTTATAGACAATTACATTTTGGCTCTGTACTATGAGAAAATATATAAATTTCAACTCGTAGTTTATCTGAAGGTCTGGCATATTATAAAGTAAATAAAATAAAACAGGAAGTAATTTTCTCTGCAAATTAGAGGAGACCCATTCAGAACAGAATTACGTGGACATTTTTCGACACCTTCTGTTTCGTTTTTCTTTAAGTAGTTTATAAATGATAACGTAATGACTGGGAAATTTGTAATCGAAGGCTGCATGTTAGATTGTGATCCAAAGAGGTACTTCGGGGTTTTGACTTAGCTAATTTCACAACAGAAACAAAATTGTTGGCACATATACGGAGCCAAACATATACTGTGTCCTTGCGAAATCCGGTTTGGGGGACATTCTTGTAAAAATCAGCCGTCTTTAAATTTGTGTATATTTGTACTTCAATAAATCGTCACATTGTAAATTTAACACTTCCATTTGGTACGTGGAAGCTACATTGTTGTCATCGAATGCGCTACACCTGAATGAATCCACAGATACTGTACTTACAGGGTCATTTATATAGGCAACTTGGTAATACAGGGCTCTTGCCTGACGTCTCACGCACTGCAGGCCTCGCTCCCGGCTGAAATACGTCACGATTCTCGAAGCTGTCTTCCTGTGTTACTCAGTAGCTTCTTCATATGCTCAACGTTTAAGTTTATCTAATTTCCTGCCGGACTTTAAACACTAAAATTTAAATGAAACCATCAAGAATACAAATCGTGTATATAAAGGGAGTCTCTTCACGACTATGTCACTATTTAACAACTTACAATGTTAAACATTCCAATACACTTTGTAGATAGTGCTTTAGGATAGTTTTAAAATATACAGGATAGAAAGAATTGAAACTTCTTTAGCAGCATAAGATAAATATGTATTTATCACAGCATAACAACTATTCTATATCAAAACATATGTATTAAAACATGTTAGTTCTATGGAACTGCTTTTCTTAGCTTAAGGTTTGGCTGTAAGTAATGTGAGCGACGTCTCTCACAGTGCCAGTATGAGTCATTTAACATTGTCGCTCTATCTTTATATTCACCATAGTCATCTACCCTCTTCGTGTTTCTCTATACAAACCTTGAGTTCAAAAGTATACATTTGATTATCTCCAAAACCTGAATGACCAACACTTTGGCACACTTCAGCTGTTTGTTTACGTACCAGGTAGAAGGAAAAAGGAAGGGGTGTAAGTAGGGGTAAAGCATTTCACACTTCGTGTGCTCATCTTTCCGGCACTGCTCTAATGTCCACCGGGAGTACCTACTATTTACCTTAATCAAGCATCCATGCCATCTGTCTGCAACCGCTGTATGCCAAAAAACCTAGAAGCTAGACTTTTAGTGGAAATCCCACGATTATAAAAACTCCCACACTACACAAGTAAGAAACAGTTTTGAGAATTCAGGGAGGATAATGTAAATGTTAAAGCTATGAAGATATCGTGAGAAAGACACTGACAACTTATCTTAGGCAGCAAGTTTCTGTTTAGAAAACTAGAACTTTTTCTTGCGCTGTGTTTTATTATATCATTATGTAAACTTGATATCAAAATAAGCAAGATTATGTATGCAATTAAATTTGTGTCGATATTTTGTTTTCCTTTTTCTGAAAGTTGGGAACGTTCATACGGAAGTATCGCATTCAATAACATATATCACCACATATATACAGATTTCTCCAAAAGTACGTGTTATATGGCAACTAGATTGCAACCTCAGTAAAAGTTTTTAGAAAGAAAGATATCTGACATATTAGATTCCTCCTACTATTGCTTTTTATAGCTTCTAAAAGGTCTTTGATTACTAAGAAACCTTGCTCCCACTTTTCTACTTCATGTTAATCGGGGTAAACCTTTGAAGAAATAGTATCTTCACGTATGTCGTTGATGACATAAGTGGGTTAAAGGAAGGTAAATCGATAGTTAGATATTTGAAAGCCGGGATACCATCTGCTGAGCTAAAAATTCCACTCTTCTTCCTTTCTTCCGCAAGGAATCGTAGCCTAACGACAGTGCCTTAAACCAACTTCCAGTTTGAAACAAATCACGATGTGCATTTCGGAAATGAGCAATGTAAACAAAGGTATTTAAAATAAGTTGTCTATTTTAAACAGAGTTGCATCTTTATGTAGTAAGACTTTTGTTCAAATGTTACGTTTTACTACTTAAAGAAAATGTTGAAAAAATATTAACAATTATGTAAACTCACAGGTTATATCAACAAAAGTCAACACACATATTTTCTAAGTATGGAAAAGTATCTCTCCTGTAAGTATCTGTAATATATGGTATTTTAAAGAATCTGTTTATTCATTTTTAAGAATTAAAACTAATATTTTCAATATAATCTAAATGTCAAATCTGGTATTAGTCGGGCATTTTAGCTTTGAGTTATCCTGCTCATAGACACGTTCACTCATGCACACACATGCACACAACTTTTATCTCAAAACACTTTTTCTGGCGTAGGAGACTTCAAAGCATCAGCCCGCATCGAACTTTTGAGTGAAGCGTAATACTTATTTTTGCCTGCTATAGGAGGTGATAATGAAAACAAATATATATAAAATAAATACAAGTATAAATAAATATGTGTGTATGTGTGCGAGTGGCGCGGGTGTCTACAAGGGTGTTAGTCAACATGTTTGACAGGAAAAATCGTAACTCCAGATGCATAACTGTAGAATTTCTTATCAAATCTATGCACTTTCCACGTATTTAAGGTAAATATTTTAAGGTAATCTCCACTTAATTAATTACAATTAATTACATGCTCTCAGATGTGTTCAATTTCAGAAGATTAAAATTGTGTAATTCTGAAGAGGATGCCAATTACCATTAAAGCGTTATTATTAACCTTCCAATAAACGGGAGACATATAGCGCAGGAAATATTAAGTTCATATAAAATTTACATTCCTATTTGTGCCAGGAAAAGGTATATAATCCCTATGTTATAATCAGTGCATTTTGTGATGCTAAATGTTATTAAGTTATATCGCATCCCATGTTCATATAAAACATATGTAAAATCTAAGTTTATATCTGTCTCTCTCAGCAATAGATTACCAGGATATTATCATATAAAAACAGAGAATGTCATGTGAAATCTACGTTGTATACATATTATTCGCAAAAGCATATAAGACCAGACATATCCATAGTTATACAGGATGCACATTATCCATCATTTAGAGAGAGCAGTGAGGAATTTCAGCCCTTCGTTCCGCTGTTAGTGGTTTTCTGTGCCAGGAGAAAATTATCATACCCACACATCCTAGAGATGTCACAAGTCCGAGTGCATTCGGATTTTAACAACCAGATATGTGAAACAGCTACACTGAAGTAGTACCCCGAGCAGTTTAAAATTAAGTGCTCTTGCAGGTAAATATGATGCAGTAATCTGTCAATTAATGATATAATGTTAAACACTGAATCTAACTTTCTTCTGAAATTGGATGATCTGTTTATTTCCAATTTAAATGTTAATTTCTTGCATTAAGTGCAGTATTCATATTTACAAATCTTAATAACACAAACACACACTCACACACACATACACACACATACACACACACACACATGCTTAAAAAGGTTATAGAGGAGTTTCTCACTTTGCTTTTTAAAAAAGAGCTCAGCAACACTTCTTTAGGTCACAAATATTTACATGGGTGGGTCAAAAAGTAATGCCTCCTATTTTTTCCTTAAATAAGTAAGTTATGTGAAAACTTATAATTTGGCGCAATTCCTAACTTCTTCTCCAATCCCCTGCAGTAGTAACTTCCTAAGTCAACAGGTGGCAGCGGTGCATCCTCTTGCAAAATGGCTGACATCGACATTCGTATTAGACAGCGTTCTATGTTTGAATTTCTGACTGCGGAAAGTGAAACGCCAGTTCGCATTCACGAAAGGCTAAAAAAATGTGTATGGTGATGCAACAGTGGATGTCAGCACTGTTAGGCGATGGGTCCGTCGCTGGAACGAAGCTGAAGGGCAAACACCATTGGCAGATGAAAAGCGAAGCGGCAGGCCGGTGACTGTAGTGACTCCATGCAACATTCAGGGAGTCGATGACATCTTTCATGGTGATCGCCGGGTAACAAGAGGTGATTTGTGTCGCATTACCTCCCTTAGTAAAGGCAGTGTGATGACGATTATTCAACAACTGGGTTACTCAAAAGTTTGTCCACGTTGGGTACCAGGAATGTTAACCGCCCAACAAAGAAACAAGGAAAACAATAGCCTCCGAACACTTGCAGCGCTTCAATTTGGAGGGAGAGCAGTTTCTGGAAAAAATTGTTACTTCATCGTGGGATTCATTTTGAATATGAGGAGGATGTGAAAGCGTCTGTGCGTCAATGGCTTAGGAAGCAAGACCGTGTGTTTTACCACACTGGAATACATGCCCTAGTTAAAAGGTGGACCAAAACTGTGGAAAAGGACGGAGATTATATACAATAGTGACAAATTAATCGTCAATGTTGTAGTTTTCAAGCTATGTAAATTGGAATCAATTTTCTTGGCAATTAAAAGAGAAAAAATAGGAGACATTACCTTTTGAACCCACTCTCGTTATAGCAGCTACAGCATCGTCATACTGGGCAATTTTAAATGTATCTCAACAATAGCTCACACTTCAAATGCGCAACTAAAATGTATATAAAGTATCTGTAGAGTATCCGTATTTCAGATACGTCTATTTTTATTATATATTGCTTCTCCTAATTTCCTAGAAGCTTTGCATTGGGAGGTTCGAGTCAAATACATTAATAAAGACAATTTTAGATTTAATCACTCACACTTGATCACCTAAAGTTGGCGCTATGAAGTTGAAAAAGAAGTTCCCTAACTTCGCTCTATATAAGTGACAGAAATTGATTACGGTTTTAAAAATAGTGCACCGTTCCTTGTTACGCTAAATGTATGAAGAGCGTAACAGATGAAGAGATAACGTTGTTTTGTACTAGTTATTTATGGCTGCTACTCATTGATCTCCATAACACAATAGACCTCGCAGTGCCACCATCTCTGTATTCAAATATGGAGTGTTGCATGCGATTAGCTACACCAGCAGCATTTGTGCTTCAAAGCATAAAGAGGAACGGACTATTTTTCAGGAGGTTATTTTCTTGTGCACCTATAGCATGTACTGCCTAATGAGATAACGGCGTTCATTTGCATACTTAGAGAGAAGACACGCTTTGAATGTACCTTCAGACATATGTGCGTCTTTATATGGCGAATATTCATTCACAGCTGACGCCTCTAGTAATTTTTCGTCTTGTCTTGTACTTCATGCACTCGCATTTCTCATTTGTTTCTACTTTAACAACTGCTTTTTTAAGGAATCTGTATACTTCTTATATAATCAACTAAATCGGACAGCGCCCGCCCCGGTAGCGGGATGGTAGTGTGTCTGAATCACGTTTAGGAGATCTCAGGTTGGAATCTCGTTTAGGGTGAGTCATCGGGATAGTGCTTTCTCCGATGTTTTTTTATTCTGAAAGATGAATGTCGGGTAAACCTAAGCTCTACTGACGCTTTGCCTATTTGAGCATCATTTCACATAGTTCATTCATCGTCAATATGACAATGTTGGAGATCGTAAATATAATAAATAAATAAATAAAAAATAAAAATTAGGCAGTAAGTCATATGCATAATGCTTTCTCGGGTGTTTTTTATTCTGAAAGATGAATGTCTGGTAACCCTAAGCTCTACTGAGGCTTTGCCCATTTGAGTATCATTTCACATATTTCATTCATCGTCGATATGACAGTGTTGGAGATCGTACATTAAAATAAATAAATAAAAAATAAAAATTGGGCAGTGCCATGACCGAATAGTTGCACAGCTCAAGTATTTCTAGATATGTGATTCGTGGTGAACTACGTGACATCTCTTCGGGTTTTCTCCTAGTTAACCTCTTTCGCCACCATTCATTCACCATTCGCATATCAAACGCTTAGTAATCACCTATCATCCGTTTGGCTTCTTCTCTAACCTCACTCTCATACCAAGCTTCGGGCTGAGCATCCATCCTGGCTACTCTCTCTCTCTCTCTCTCTCTCTCTCTCTCTCTGATCTCCAGAATTCCCCTGATTCTCCACAGTATATCACCCCACGCACTTGCCTGAATTCCTGGGTGATATAAGCTTTCAATAAGAGGAGATGAGTAGAACAAAGAAGAACAGAGCGATCTAGTACTCTAGTACAACATTACGTAGCCTGATTTAGCATATTTCCAAGTATATGCTTCATACCACAGAAATACATTTCCTTCCAAAAGGCAAACCAATATGTTAAAAAAAGGACTGTTTAAATGAAGAGAACGCACTGGGTTTAATTTCCACGCTATGTGGCTTTTTTCTCCTCTTGTGATGGACTTCCTCCAACATAAGTACAAATCGGACGATAAAGGAAAATGGGTGAAATGATGCTTATTCTGCTCTACGTGTGTTACACGTGCAATTAGTATGGTGTTTGGAACAGAACAACTTGTGTTTATTGTGTTACATTTCGTTCATATAGAACTGACTGTACCCTGTGGTTTCAGTTTATACAGGAACTACCTGGCTCTATCGTCCCTTACAAGCCCGTAATGCTTAGGTTTTAGAGGAATTTAAGCAGTAGTTATGTTTTATATGATGGCAAAGCAGTTCTGATTGAGCAAAACTTAAAGTAGATAGGAGCTATCTTGGGAAAAATTCCAAGAAAATCTTTTCTGCCATTGCAGCCAGTTTTTAATTATAGTGAAATTGACTATCCACCTGGCTCTTTAAATCTAAATGTGTGTGTGTTTTAATATGGGAATTTTCAAAAAAAATTTGTAATGAATTTTATAAGTTCCTACAATTAGAATACATAATTCGGTATGCTATTTCTGAAATTATTATAGCATAACTTCCATAGAATGGTAAATAATATGTTAAGCAGTTCTTTTGTGACGCAGAGGATCATAATTTTGATTAATTTTTGTTAAGGAGGTTAAAAGTGGCACATTGATATTGTTTCTTAACGTTGCATCGTCTAGGGCAAAAACCGAGCTGCTACAACGCGACTGAGCTGATATATACACTCCTGGAAATGGAAATAAGAACACATTGACGCCGGTGTGTCAGACCCACCATACTTGCTCCGGACACTGCGAGAGGGCTGTACATGCAATGATCACATGCACGGCACAGCGGACACACCAGGAACCGCGGTGTCGGCCGTCGAATGGCGCTAGCTGCGCAGAGTTTGGGCACCGCCGCCGTCAGTATCAGCCAGTTTGCCGGGGCATACGGAGCTCCATCGCAGTCTTTAACACTGGTAGCATGCAACGACATCGTGGACGTGAACCGTATGTGCAGTTGACGGACTTTGAGCGAGGGCGTATAGTGGGCATGCGGGAGGCCGGGTGGACGTACCGCCAAATTGCTCAACAGGTGGGGCGTGAGGGCTCCACAGTACATCGATGTTGTCGCCAGTGGTCGGCGGAAGGTGCACGTGCCCGTCGACCTGGGACCGGACCGCAGCGACGCACGGATGCACGCCAAGACCGTCGAATCCTACGCAGTGTCGTAGGGGACCGCACCGCCACTTCCCAGCAAATTAGGGACACTGTTGCTCCTGGGGTATCGGCGAGGACCATTTGCAACCGTTTCCATGAAGCTGGGCTACGGTACCGCGCACCGTTAGGCCGTCTTCCGCTCACGCCCCAACATCGTGCAGCCCGCCTCCAGTGGTGTCGCGATAGGCGTGAATGGAGGGACAAATGGAGACGTGTCGTCTTCAGCGATGAGAGTCACTTCTGCCTTGGTGCCAATGATGGTCGTATGCGTGTTTGGCGCCGTGCAGATGAGCGCCACAATCAGGACTGCATACGACCGAGGCACACAGGCCAACACCCGGCACCATGGTGTGGGGAGCGATCTTCTACACTGGCCGTACACCTCTGGTGATCGTCTAGGGGACATTGAATAGTGCACGGTACATCCAAACCATCACCGAACCCATTGTTCTACCATTCCTAGAACGGCAAGGGAACTTGCTGTTCCAACAGGACAATGCACGTCCGCATGTATCCCGTGCCACCCAACGTGCTCATGAAGGTGTAAGTTAACTACCCTGGCCAGCAAGATCTTCGGTTCTGTCCCCTATTGAGCATGTTTGGAATTGGATGAAAAGTCGTCTCACGCGGTCTGCACGTCCAGCACGAACGCTGGTCCAACTGAGGCGCCAGCTGGAAATGGCATGGCAAGCCGTTCTACAGGACTACATCCAACATCTCTACGATCGTCTCCATGTGAGAATAGCAGCCTGCATTGCTGCGAAAGGTCGGTACTAGTTCCGACATTGTGCATGCTCTGTTGCCTGTGTCTATGTGCCTATGGTTCTGGCAGTGTGATCATGTGATGTATCTGACCCCAGGAATGTGTCAATAAAGTTTGCCCTTCCTGGGACAATGAATTCACGGTGTTCTTATTTCAATTTCCAGGAGTGTATATATATATATATATATATATATATATATATATATATATATATATATCTGTCTGTGTAGTGCATGGACTACTGCTGTCAGTTACGTTACTCAAGAAAACGTTATTTCTTTTGTATTTCCTCCAAAGTTAAATCATTTCGGACGGTGAATGAAATGGGTAAAATGATGCTCAAATGTGACTCGAACTAGGGATCTCTTGAACTGTGGTAGAGAGGCTACCATCTCTAACCAGGCGTGCAAGCAGTGCTTATTGGCCCGTGCTCCCATATACTTTCGCCGTCCGCGGTGAATGCTAGTTGGCATTGTTTCTTACGTACTTACTGCTCGTTATGTACTGAATGCAAATTAAGCTTTCTTTTACAAAATTTTAGGGGAGAAGAACAGGATAAAATTATCATCTGTTTACTGTGTATAACAAATATTATTCACAATTGTCATTTGGACATTTTTGTAGTTGTAAATGTTCTCCTGAAATGCTTTTCGGTCATCCATTTCATGACTATATGGGTCGTAAAGAAATGTTGTTTAAAGATTTTCTTCGAACTTCCGCTCCCCAATTAATATTTACAATTGATGATTGCGTATAAGTATACCCTTAATGTCCCAGGTGCTGTTGAAGATATTGTTCAAAAATTAAAATTAAAGTATGGTATAGAATCCATTGAAATACATTCGGGAAACTTACCATAGATACACATACATGCATAATGCAGTGTTTTAGTTGCTTCTATGGTGTACATAGATGGAAAGAGATAAGAACAACTTTTTAGTAGTATGTAGAACAGCAAAGCAACACGATGCACTATTGCATTTTGAACAACACTGAGGTCCTCTAAAACACAGTTTTCTGTAGTCACCTTTTACTCTTCCATTAGATTCCAAGTTTCGTAATATGAATGAGTTTTATTTGCTGTCTAGCATTAATATACATTTTCTTCAAAACTGTACGCTTTGAGATTTTAAAATTTTCAATGCATATATAGAGTCAAGATAAAAAATTCAAAGACAAGGACGGGATTTGAACCACGGACCTACTGGTTTCCATCCAGTCGCTCTTATCCATTGAGCTACCATGGCCAACGTGCTGTCCTGACATTAAATTCAACAATTGACTCATATATATTTCCTGGTTAATCACTAGGAATTCTCGCATCAGAGATACACTGATTGTAGCGACTTACTATCGTAAGTATTTAAATCCTAGGCTTCATCATTAAACTCTTATTATTTAAGTTAAATGAGTGAAATTAATCATTTCTTCACACTAGCCATATAGGCTAACTTTTTATATCAGTCAATTGGAGAATTTAATGTAAATACGGCACGTTGGCCATGGTAGCTCAATAGGTAAGAGTGACTGGACTGAAACCAGGATATTCGTGGTTCAAATCCCGGCCATGGAACTGAATTTTGCATCTTGACTCTGTCTATAAAAATTCTTATCCTATATATGGCTGGTGTGAAGAAATGATTAATTTCCATCAATTAACTTAAGTATTCAATACATGTTATGAAAATTAGGGATAAAAATAATAACCGAATTATTTACCCTTCAACTGTTAATACGAAGATGTTCATCATACATTTTACCGATTTTTTTAACCTTAAACTTAGCAGTAGGCACCAAACATTCTTCCACTGCGCAAAATAAAATGTATTCACTCGTTAAAAGCAACATAGTGACATTATAAAAATAAGTCCTGATTTTGATGATTGACATTTGAATGAACATTATAGTTCACAGTCCCTTTGCTATGTACGGACGAAGCCAAATATATGTAATCTCATTGTGTATTAATATCGCAAACCGCAGAATACCATCAGAATTAAATAAGAAAAAGATATAAAAATATGCTTTTAATTTATTATTTATGAAGGCCATAAAGAAAGTTTTGGTGTAAAAACTAGATTAACTTATTATTTAGTAAGCAATCAATAGAACAGTAATTGTGACAATTCTACTGTTAAAGTATATCTGATGCGCTAAAGCTAAGGCATATACAGCACAGATCTGAAGAAGAATGTGGCAAAATAAAGTAAAAACAAAACAAAAAAACTCCGTGATGGGGGAGTTAGAGTGTAGGAAGGAAGAAAATAACAATAGAAGTTAAAGTTTGGCTCTTTCGACGGTTGGTTCTTTTAGAAATGTACTTCAAGAGCCTATATACGCAATCTTTGTTCCATCACCCTAGCTCAAACTGTACAGTTGGTCCCTGTGACTTTAGCTCTCGTAGTTGAGTTAGTAAAATGTTCTTTAAGATATCGGACTGTTGATAAAGAATGCATTTTGTAGGGTTGACTCAATGGTTAATGAAGTTTTACGCAACACGTGGAATCCTTTTCCTAGTTCCCTGACTTTCTAAGAGACTCGCTAATAGGAACCGTAATCGGTGAATGTATTCGGAATATGCCAAACTAACCAATGGAAGTGTTCTAGGAAATCTTTTTCTTTTCGATAAAAAGCAAATAATATAGAAATTTGTGAAGAAAGCTATGATTTTTATAATTTCTATCTTGTTAAGCAATAAAATTCTTCATTCAAAATATTGCAATAATTTCACCTTTTTGAAACTCCACTTTCCATCAAGGGCATATGCGACAAGGTTGTTGTCTATGTCTGACACTAAAGGAGTCCCTTAAACCTTATTTAATGTTTATATGCTGAGCTGTAATATATAACAGCCTCTTTTGTTCAGAAGAATGTCTTCTTCACGTGCAGCGCTCTAAGCATTGCGTCACGAAATAATATGACACGTGATATAAATGGGGGTTTTCTGTAAGTTGTCACCTGCATGCAAAGCTTTAGCTGTCATCCTCAGGAGCGGCGTGCTATTGGGTTTCTGCGAGCAACGAAAATGCTTTGCAATAACGCCACAATTTTTCTGAGATGTTCACAGCATTCACCTGTTTGCCCATGTTTTATAGAGAAACTTTAGTGCACTCTGGGACACCAAGATTGTTTGTTTAGAAAATATTCCTTCCCTTCTCAACTTCGATGAAAAGCAAACATTGATTTGCGAGTGTGGCGCAGCAAGGTCACATGCAGTATATAAATTTCGAAAATATTCTTAAGTGACACAGGAGATCCATGCTAGACACCACATACGTACGTAAATAATATTAGGTGTGAAAAGGACTCTAATTATAACTTTTGCTAATTCCCCATAAATATATTATTAAAACTGTAAATTTCAGATTAATTTAAGAAAACAATACCAACCGTAGTATTTAACAATGATTTTAAATCGTATACGAAAGGTAAATTTATCTCTTATATTGCTCTCACTTCTACTCTGATGTAAATTATTGTTATCAACGCTTTTTATATTAATCAAAATACAAAGATGTGGAAATGTCGTTATTTTATACTTCCTGGGGGATGCAATGCGTATAGGAGTATACAGTAGCTCCAAGTTTTAGTCAGATCTTTTACGATGTGGTTGTTCTGTAACAGCTTTGAAATTGCGTCCTGCTTTCATGACTAGAAGGGAATAACGACTACTATTAGGGGAGAATAAGAGTACTTATTAATTAATATAAATAAAGAGGAATATCCCAGAAATAATTAACACCATAAAAAGGTGTATGGCGTAAATTCAACATAATTTAAAATTTTGGGGGGTAAGATTTTGTGTATCTCTTCAGGCTTACGAGCTATCCAAAAGTTATCGAGAATGAAGAGGATGTTTGAGAAAATGTAAAATTTCGTAAGGTGTCCAATACAAAGAATAATTTGAAATGGAGTTATATCTTTGAAAATCTTAGTATTACTTCCTTGGAATCCTCAACATAAATACAAACTTTTGAATGTAATCGACTTTTCACTTTTCACAGTTACTGTTCACAGAGGGACGCACATTCGAAAGACACAAACACAAACACACACACACGCGCGCGCACACACAATTATCTAAAAGCACTGTTTTGAACAGAGATGGTCCTAAAACATGTAGGTAATTCTGATGAGACCTTGGTAATGAATTTCTGGTTAAAATACACACTTTATTTTCTTATTGTAAATGCACAATAGAGAAGGAAGTAAATGAGCATTTTTTTCTATTTTCTTATTTAATTATGAGAACATTCCATGGTTTCCGATATTAATACATAATGAGATTACCGAGATTTGGAATCTAATTCCATAAATCCATGCATAGAAAAGGAAGTATAAACTATATGGAAAAAGACGTTATGGAGGTATATATATATATATATATATATATATATATATATATATATATATATATATATATATATATATATATATATGCACTTTCAATATCAAATATTTGTACAGGGTTAATCTCAAATTATGCGAAAAGAAGTTATGCGAGTCCAGTTATTCAGCAGATTCCGATCAACAAACTGTCTCTACTCTGAATAAAACTAAGACGTCATATTACGAAAATGTTGATCTTTTTTGTCGTTAAAGCTTTACGAAATGATTCCCTCTACGTCTATTCAAACCCAACACCTGTTGAGCACATTTAAGACTTGACGGATTGCTGCAGCCAAAATATTGGAAAACGTACCCCAAATGTGTCCTAATTCGTCAACTGCACGTCGATTTGTTCTATTAACATATAGAAAAGTCATATGGATTATAAGGAGATTGAGGTCACTCTTATTTGTTATTCTGCATGAAATAACTGGACAAGAATACGTTGGACAAGAAAAGGAGTGCTTAAATATTTTACATACAAAACAGAGAAAGAGCGCCACGTTAGTTAAGTGATTTAGTTAAAGGCTGTCGTTCTACATTGCCTTGGTTCGATTTCTGGGTTCTGGGGTGTCTGGTTTAAGTCGGCCCTATCCGAGTCATCACCGTTAAGTAGCTCATTTCTCAAGGGGTAACGTAGTTCGGAATCCAAGGTAAAAGATTTAGATCCTCTCATTCCAACGCAAACCTCATCACCCTACGTTGGAGAAAACAGATTTCGCCCTTCATTTTCTCTTCCATTAAATTGATTGTCCGTTCATAAGTAGAACGAGGGTACAGTATGCCTCATATGCGGAGCATTAGAAATGACGACATAACACAGAAAGAAAATAGTGCAGAAATATTAGTTGCATTAATTGCATAGCGCACTCCAAGTTGAAATTCATGTAGTGGCTTCAAAAGTGTTTGGTTTTCCAGCTCTTCCTGTTCACGTGATCAGATATCTTTTATTATTCTTTTTAAAAAAATATATAATATATATTCCTTTTCTTTTTTTCTCAAAAACCACTTTTTCATTATTTCAGTTTATTTTCTTATCTGTTTTCTATAGTTTCACACATATTCACTATACACATAAACACCCATGCCCAGTGCGGACTAGAACCCGCGACCCTCAATGTGGCGGAACGCTAGAGACATACGCTCTCTAGCGACCATGGCTACGAGGGCCGGCTATTAAGACAAGCTCCATTAGAAGCATATGTCACGTCCGTCAAACAAACATTGTAGAAGTAAATTGAAATAAGGAAATATTGCAGCATGACCCGAATCTGTCAGTTTTGCACACCTGTTGATTTACATTAGTACTTAACTTTAGTTTCGGAACTAAAAGGGTAGATGAATCCTGAAATACTGGATGAAAATACCAAGCCAGGCGAATTTTGTTGGAGTTCCTTCCATGACAGCTCCAATCTTGTCTATTTTATTTTCTTGTCTGGGAACTGTTCGCTGTCACTATTTTCCTTTACTATTCTGTTTAATTGCTTCCTAATAGCCCATAAAGTGTGACATTGTTGGAAAATGTGAAGCCAGGGAAATTCTATATAAGTTTTAGCTGTTAGTCCATGTCAAGCGTTTTAGTTGAAATCTGACACACTAAATCCACTATGACTAAGTGTCTGTATAGTGTAACAAATGGGCACGCTTAAGGCACTGCATTCTGCATAGACTATTGTAGGTTAAAACCCCAGAAGGACGGGATGAAATGAAGGAACCATAGGCAGATACGGTAATCAGAAAGACAGGCTATAGAGATGCACGTAAGTCACTAACGGTACCAGGTTCGAAACCCACCACACGGAGTTTACTTTCATAAACTATCCGTTCCATCTGCCGGAATCGTTATGCCCCTTGATACTTAGAGGCACAACTGCAGTGTGAGAAACAAACGGAGTGAAAGGGAAGCGATGGAAAATGCAAGGGGTGATTGTAGTTGCCTTCCCTTGGCTGACGATGGTTCCGCCAATGTTTAGATTGATCGCTGACTTCATCCACACAATGGCGCTGAAGACGTCATCACCTTGAGCCTTCTAGTTCTCTAAAACGCTTTTACCTGCTGACGCTGGCAATTGTCTCCGTCATCCTCTGCAATGATGGTGAGAACGAAGATGCCCCGGCTGCTCTAACCGTTCTCCTAAATCTTATGTTTTAGGATTGGGTTTCAAACAATAATCTCTCGAAGTTTAGGGTTTTGTGGTTGGAACACTTGAGCCCAGAAGTAAACGCAGCTTTCTTGTCTAGTGGCAATCACTTATATTTTTCTTAGTCGAAGTTTCTCACGACAAACTTTATGCAAAAGTGTTCTCCTTTGTTGAGTATGCTTTTGTCAGCGCATACTACAAAGCTCAGCAATTCTGACCCAGACAATAAAATTAAACTTATTGCCTATATCCACGACATCCGCTCGACTTTAGTTTAACTTGTAGCACCTGCAAAATACACACCCGCAAACTTTTCGCGCTAGGAGGCATGGCTTCTTTGACACGTAAGCGACTGTTGATTAACCCGCGCAATCTTTTCGCGCTAACAGACGTGGTCTTTCCTCTTCGTATACAACAGTGACTGGGTAATTCCACGCGAACTTTTTGCGCTAACAGGCCTGGTTTCTTCTCCACGTATGCTGCAACGACTGGGTAAAATTCAGCTTTCTATAACTTTTTATTTTAACTAGTTCTACTAACACCCCTTCCACTGCTTAAATGAGAGAGTGATGTAGTTGTTCTCTTACTGGTCGACCATAACCACCGAAATCACTTTTTATGTTTTCTGCGGGAACTATTTTAAATTGAATGCATGTGGCGTCCTTTTTAGCGAATAAACCCCCCCATTTTTTAAGGATTCACTCGATTTCTCCTGTCGGAACTTTGCCTAAAGACACATTTGCGACCCTGAAGATTTAGACGCGTCCGCCTTTGTTACTGGAACACAACACTTCCTTTGACGCAAGGTTCATTTCGAGTTTGTCTGACATACATACAAGTTTTACAAGGGAAATAAATTTTGTAACATGTAGAAACATATAAGGTATCGTTTATACAAAACATATAGTTGATAAATGTTTTAAATAACGTTTAACATATGATTGATTATTAGGAGCCGAGAGTACTGTTTCAAAAGGAAATAGTGGTACTTGAGAAATGTGCCAAGTAATTGTCTACCGACCAGGATAAGTGACGAAAAAACATGATTAGAGAGGGTGGTTGACAAGAATCGAACGTGAACGTTCCCGAATGCTAACCTCACGCGTTATTTCGGAGTCATCTTGCTTGCTGTACAATACGAATGCCACCAGCGTAAAGTAATGAGGAGCCATCTTTATTTAACGTTATTCCCACATCACACATCGTGCAATGTCGTGTTACACTCCATCTAAAGTGCGATAAGTCAGGCCACCACAGAGCAAAGTCACTCAATCCCACATTCTCCACGAAACCCGGCAGCTACCGAACGTGTCATTGTTGGTATGCTCAGTCTGTAAGCTCATAACTAGCAATTTATATTTAAATATATGTCATTATCTCTCTCTATCGTATTTTATAATTGTACTTTTTATTTCGCACATAATAGAACTTACAGCACCATGTAATAGTTTTGGGAAATTCTTATTAAAGACTTCTAAAGTTTGTAGACACAACCGAGACAATGGTGTTTTCAAATCAGAACATATCTGGAAAGACATGGTTTTGGTGCTATAGGTACACATTTAAATAAATGTACTTTCCATTATCTTAATTTGGCAGAATATGCTTATCATCAGTGCCCCAACAACTCCTTGAAATCTTCGGCAGAAATATTCCATTGTAAATCATATCCCTCTTCGCTGAGAAAGTTAAAGAAAAATAAACCTAATAAACCTAATTTCCTGACCTCGAAACTTAGGAATTTAGAAAAATATGTTTCCCTTCCCTCGTTCATGTGCAGACTATACAGTTATTTGCATTATATAAGCAAACGATTATCGGGCTACGAAATACCTCAGTGTTACAGTTTGACGTCTATATAAATAACCCTTCTGTGCTAGTTTATTTATGCTATTCAATATGTGTCTTTATAAATGTTGAGTTCCTTATATTCAAATTTTAATATTTGAGAAACCCTTAAGCTTAAACAACATAACTGCTGCATTATTTCGCTTTACGGTTAGTTGATTAGAGAAACTATAAGAAAATATTTGCAAAATTGTATTGTCGTTAGTATTGTCTTAGAACTTTTCTACAAGGTAACAGATATTTATAAACGGTAAATAAATATTATAAATAAGTTCCTAATGAAAAACTTGACTAGAATAAGGAATAAATAATATTAAAGGCCGGAGGTGGGTGCATTTTTCTATAGGTATATTCCACATGGACTATGATGCTTTTGCTCGCACATATATACAACTGCAAGTTGGTACAGCCTGATCATGACAACTGCCTTACAGTGAGAGGCAACAAAACAGTCGCGGTATACTATGCATTGAACTTGTGTCTGCATATACTTAAAGCCAATGCTTCACCATATAGTTCCCAGAGCACTACGTTACGTTTTATTTCGACATATGCTCATTTGATAGCTATGCCTTACATTTGACGTTATTCATACTCTGTGTCCAGCTAACTTGTTTCGCCTACAGTTCACATCCCTCCGGCCTTTAGTATTATTATATAAATTGATTTTACCCGTATTATAAAAAATGCTTTCTTCAATTATGTGCAGTAGTATCTCACCCTAAATATAAAAAGCATGTATGTGAAGAATTACTAAAATACCTATTCAGAATAGAGTTGGACTCCATTTGCATTGGCTCATTACCGCTCCTGGACAGTGAACCCTAATACTTCCTCTGAAATAATACGATGCAATTTGAAAATTGGTGAAAGCTCAGCCCACTCAATGGTTAAATCATGAAAGTAATATTTCAGAACGGAAGATTGATCCTAGCACATAAGTAATTAAACTCTCCCCTCACCTTGACAGAATTAAATTGTAGTAGTCATAATTTCGGTTTATTTTTCATCAGATCTCTGCCACAGATGAACATTCCAATAAAAGTTGAGTTATTTTGAAGGAATTTCCGAAAAGAGCAGAAATATTAACGTTGAGCTTGTGGCAGCCATTTACCACAAACTCTGGAATAAAACAGAAGCCAACGTGAATAAAATAAAATACATGCTTTTGGAATTGAAATGCCATTCACTCAGGAGATTCGCTGAGAAGCACTGACACTGAAAATAAATGTTCAATGATGAAACTTTTGGGCCGCAAAACCGAGTGTAACAGTTGCTTGATT
This sequence comes from Mantis religiosa, assembly GCA_030765055.1. Taxonomy (NCBI): domain Eukaryota; kingdom Metazoa; phylum Arthropoda; class Insecta; order Mantodea; family Mantidae; genus Mantis; species Mantis religiosa. Next base: position 99,859,079 of record CM060948.1, on the reverse strand, counting down.
TAGAGAACGAAAATATCATAATGGATTACGTCATTTACCTAATATGCTTTTATGAAAGCTTAGCAGCGATTGTATAAGTAGTTTAATTAACATGGGGAAATAATTATAATTTACAAAGCAGTGAATGATAAGTTAAAAAAATAGCTTCCCTGAAAGGTCAAGAGTCAGCGTGCTGATCACCCCCCTACCTTACCATTTAGTCCTCTCTGACGTTGGTTGTTGCTGAAGGACGCAATGATTTAAATGAATCGCTGTCGTACTTTAATGTTTAATCTCTAAATTTGCTGCTACAATGGGCTTGTAACACAAGCCAACTCAACCTCTCCCCAGTTTAGCCAACTAGCCGAACCTTTGGAAGGATAATGCTAACACTTGTTTTATTTACATTGAGCCACGATAACTGTCAATTATGTTATACATGAACCACAGCAGTGAAACAGATTTTATTTATTATTTATTTATTTATTTAACTAGTTGCGGAAATCATCCATTGCTAAAAATATTTAAGATACTTCTGATTTCTGACCTGTATTATTTAATTGTCCCTCACATAAGCATACGTTTCCAGAAATATAACCACAAAAGCATGAGTGAACCTGGAACACCCATTTCATCGCATGGACACACAATTCTCCAGCTGGTATTGTAATCGTATAATTCCAATGATCATTGCCAAAGCTGGGATTAAGTGAACCGTTGGATCTTGTATTGAAGCTTTTGATGAGTGTCCGTTTGTTTACGTGGTAAACGCTGGCATTATGTGCAGCTCATCTCTGTATCTGGAAGTCCCTTGGTTGTACAAAACCCAGGAGAATGTAATGTGCAGGTTAATGCAAGCATATAGGGACTATGATTGGGTATACATAGCCTGCACTGTAACATTAAGCAGATTCTGAAATGATTTACTGAATTTAGATATCATAGTTCAGAAAATAGAATTATCAAATGTTGGCAAACTTATGAGTCATTTTCATGATTGCATAAATCGATAAATTATTTAATGGAATAATTCAAATCACATAAAACAGTTTTAATTGCCATAATAAGGGCAACGAATTATAAATGTACCATGTGAGTTATAACCATTATGCAATTATTTGTTAGCTTATTGTCCTGGTTGGCTCGAATAGTTACGAAGCAGTAGGTTAGGTAGCCAGCTCCCCGGTAGTTGCATGAGCTCCTATTCGGCTATACTGGAAACCTAAAGAAGATGTCCAAAATAAGGTCTGTCTTGCTCATGAGAAAAACCTCTGCAAATTTTGAAAATGTTTGGAAACTGCTTCCTTTCTGGAATTTCTTGTGCAAGAGTTGTAGCTGATTTTACGCATGCAGCCGACCATAATTCCGCAACCATTATCCATTAGATAGTACAAAATATATAGACTAGTCGTCTCACTGTAAACCTTTACTTGTGAAGTGCACCTGATCGTCTGCCGTATGTTGAGTTTCTTCATACAATAATAATGTAACCAAATTCCTTATTGCAATATTATGGCCGCTCCATGAAAGCACAAGAGGAAAACTCCATAATCACAATAGCGTACTGCAGACGCATTTCTACTAAACTTCAGTATGGGTCCTCCTAAAAGCTAAGTTTTGCAGTTCCGCAATAATACACACGTCAAGGACATATAGCCCCTGCACCACTAAGCAACCCAACCTACTGCCCAGTATCTATCGAAGCCACCCTTTAAATATAGCTGTCGGAAAGAATGCTGTGGTATCCACCTTAACGAAATACTTTGTGCTTAATTCCATAATGTTTAATTCCTCCAGAAAACCGTTAAGAACTGAATGAATGATATTAAAGGTTATATGTGTATACACCTGAAGTATTTTAAACCAATTATTAATCCACAAAGATATCGCAAATGTTTAATATCTGCATACTTTAGGTGAATCCAGAATTAGCTGTTATGTAATGCTCAGGGCACAATGTGATCACTATATGTGCTAAATCCCAAATGGCGATTAAATATAATTACACGCAGTGTTGTAATGAACTAAAATCTCAGAAGTCAACAACAATGTGCTTTGGCTTATTACCACACAGAATTTCAAAGTAATCTAGATTACCTGAATGTCAAACACGAGTCAAATGAAGTGACCTTGGATGCCTGCGTGGGACGCCATGATGGCACAATGGCAATGCGAAATTCGTTTGTGGCTTTAAGTTTTTTCAAATATGATTAAACATTCGAACATTGAGACCTTAAATATTTAAAATAAAAAAAAGTCATTATTTTTCATATTTGCTGAAAATAATGCTATTTCTTTAAAACGGTGATAATGCAAAGCACGTTATTTGCATGAAGGTACTAATTAACCCTAAATATTGTAGATTAGCAGAGTGGCTTTGTTCTTTATATTGAAAAATTCAAATAGTACTGTTGCGACTGTTGACTGCAAAACGTAACACAAGGCGTAGGTGCAATGTTCTTAGTTAACTAACAGGACCGACATGGGTCTTGAGGAATGTGCTTTCGAACGGCAAGCTCAAAATACCGTTCCCTCAGAGTGAAATTCCTTTTCCCAGGTTTTTCTCGGTCCTCTTGACTTGCAAATGCTTGTAGGTAACTGAATGTTGGAACCGAGAGATCTAGAGCGCCTTCTCTCAAACTTCCTTAACCAGTTATAACTTAATTTCGTGTCAGCTGCGTGAATCGAACGATTTGTTTCGAAGTTAAGGTATAAAGCTTAATTCGAGAGGAACCAGATTCACTTTCCACCGACCATCCACTCTGACCATGGATTGGATACATTATCAGTAGCTGAATGCTTGGGTGGTTTCTCTTTTACTACAATTCTCTTTCCTTAAGTTCCCTTTCATTCCACCTCCAAGTCATATATTTGCTGTCCTTTTTGTTTTAAGTTTTTAATTAAAGTCCTCCAACGTTAAGCTATATCAAAGGATGAATGGAAGGGGTGAAATAATACTCTAATGAGCCAAGGGTCCATAGAGCTTAGTTAACTGACATTCATCTTTCAGGATAAGGGATAACCCTGAAACCGAGATTCAAACTCGGGACCTCCTGAACGTGAAGCAGACACGATACTGAGACGAGCATTAGGATTAGGATTACTATGGTGGGAATTCGGCACCGAAACCTACTATTTATTGTAACTAAGCCCATCAGGAAGGATGAGGCGAGAAGAGAGAGAGGGCGGCCGACCGAAGGAGTCACGGCAGCGCCGAGACATCCGCTCATACTGCTACCCTGAATACAACCACCAGATGATAGATGATGTGAAATGATAATGGAGATGAAATGTGGGGACAAGAAATTCGGGGGATGTAAGTAACCCACCCAACATTCACCTGGCGATCCGGGAAACCCCCCTCTGCAAACCCATGGATCAGGTTGGTCGGCAAAGGGAATCGAATTCAGGCCTCTCGAATGTGGGTCACAGACGAAACCGCCTGAGCCGTCCCGCTCGGTGAGACTGGCATACGTCAGGTTTGCTTCTAGATTTCGTGACGTCAGGTGTTGACGGATGAATGACACAGCTGCTAGCGCATTCCTGGGCATGAGAGGGCTGCCTGGTTGTAAGGCCCTTCATCACTGCCTAAGATGTGCATGCACTTACTAAAATAGAAACTGTGTGCAGAATCACAAGATTTAATCACTAAGTGGTTTTCAATGTGTAGTTCTGTTACAGGTCAGACAGATGACAACTCTGTCTTGTTAAGCACATATCTCGATAGCGTATTTGTGCTGCCGGATCTCTACATACGCTCACCGCTCTCCTAAATTGAAGTTGGTTAGGCAACGGAAGAGACACCTAGTGCCTCAAACCAAAATTGTAACTTTTGTTCACACGCCCTCTGACGAATCTAAGCTGTTGCAAATCACAAGGCTCAGCGCCATCTGCCCGCTGAAGGAAACGGGAAAGTGGAGAGCCCTGATAGAAGACACACTACTTCAGCATTTGCCTTGCCAACCAGTAAAAAACGGCAAAAAGCATGGACAGAATGGCGAACACCGTAAATTGAAACTGGGACCTTTCAAATGTGAACGTCGCACATTTACGCGAAGGCATCGCATTCGGTTACTATTCACCTAAGTATTTCGGTGCCGACAGCTAATCAGCTAGGATTTAAATGTCATAATTACATTGCCATTTCAGCTATAACAGTAGTCAAAAACTTCTTGTGGCACCTTTTAGTTGTTTTAGCTTTGATACCGTAAAATACTACATTTGGCCTGGGTTTCCAAATTATGTCACGATGAGTACAGTAAACGGAAAACGAAGGTGAAGACAGAGATTTGACACAGTAAGAAGGGATAGAGGAGACTGGGTGAAAGCGCCGAGAAAGGGACAGATGGACTTAAGGGTGGAGAAAGTAATATAAAAACATTTCGTGGTGTTGAGAGTGGGGCTGCAGATTCATGTAGTGGAAAATAAGAAGTCCTGTCACAATTAATAAACACAAGAACGCCAATAAACGGAAGAAGAGAACGAGGATGAATAGGAAGAATGCTTTTAAAACTTTTTCTGTAGCATTATCAACTTGTCTAGCATGAAAACGGCATAAATATTACAAAAAGTTGGATCTTTTGGGCTAAGAAGATAGGAAAATTGTTCCTTCAGAATGTTGCTGAACATGTGTTAGGCGTCAATAAACAAGTAATGAAAATTTGAGACACAACGATGAACGGTACCACCACCTTCAAACACTATAATTGATATAAGGTTTACTTCAATACTTGTCATTGGTTTGCTTGCTGTTTAGTACTCTTCAATTTGTTATGTCAAAATTCGTTCTTTGTTGTGGAAACGTATAGTCAGACTGAAAAATTCAATGCAATAACCGGGATTTGAACTACGGATCTTCTGGTTTCCGTCCAGCCGCTCTATCATTGAGCCACTATGGCCAACGTGCCGATATGACATTAAATTCTCCAACTGACTCGTATTTTCCCGGTAAATCACGTAGGAGTTCTCAGAAACACATGAGACAACTACCTTAATGGCGACTTACAACATGGAAAATTTAATGTCATATCGGCACTTTGGCTATAGTAGCTCAATGGTAGAGCGGCTGGACGGAGACCAGAAGATTTGTAGTTCAAATTCCGACTATGGCATTGAATTTTTCAGTCTGCCTCTACATTTCCACAATTTATCCTGCACACGGCCAGTGTGAACGAACAATTAATTTCCATTAATTTGTTCTTTGTTATTTGTGATATTGGCATTCCTTCCAGTTTTCTGGTAAAAGCAACGTATGTATGACAAAAAACGGGAAAATTATTACATTTTGTTATTTTAACCTCTCATTTCTATACGAACAAACTAATAAAGCTTAAAATATAAGGTGAAAACATGAAAAAACAGCTCAAATGATGCATTGAGCAAAATAAACCGCATTCCTTTTATTCATCTACATAAAACGCTGCAAATTATTTTTGTGTAAAACTTGATAAACTGTATGTAAACAATAAATCTTTCCTGAAATATCATCTTCAAATAGCTCTCGCAAGTACTAAATGGAGTATAGGGAGGTTAAACTTATAAATTATCTTCTCAAATTTGTTTTAGAGTTGATTTTATTGTAGAGCGATCAAGAGATGGTAATTTAAATGGATTAGATTGGATTATGCTATGGAGGAGTTTCGACAAGACTATATCTATTATGGCAGGAAGGATGGATGAGTCGAGAGTAGGCAGAGGGTGGCCGACCCAAGGAGTCATGACACTGCAGAGGGTAGGATCCCTAAAAGTGACAAGTTGGAAACTCCCCCAACAAGCTAGTTCAACCGGTACAACTGTCTGGAAACGGCCCACCAGGAGGAGCATTTCATTCTGCCATGCCGCTCCGAGAGTTCCGTCAGCAATGGAAGACACCACCAGATGAGAGATGATGTGAAATGACAATGGAGGGACAAGAATTTAGGGGTATGTAATTAGCCTACCCAGCATTCGTCTAGCGACCCGAGAAAACCACGCAAAAAACCTTGGTCAGGTAGGCCTGCTACAGGAATCAAACCAGGACCACCAGAATGCTGGCCACAGTCGAAACAACCTGAGCCATTCCTCTCGGTTATTTGTATGAATGGAACCTGTTTGTTATATAGAATTTGGGACCACACCGATGTATTTTTTCTTTTCTATTTTTTATGTGTTCTATTTATGTTCTGCCTTCAGCATCTAAGGTCTTACCGGTGGCTTTACTATGAAATAATTATTAGTTTTGAGCTTTGGTTTCTTTCCGTAGGTTTTTATGTACATTAAATACAAATAAAATATTCTAAGTCATATTTTCAGACTCTAAGGGCAACGGAGATAAACCTGGCTACAGAAAAGTACCCACCCTCCGGCCAGCAGTCTAATCCAACTGCTCTATTTGTACACTAACATGCCAACTGCCAGTTCTAAGAAGCAGTCTACATCGTTGTTCGTAATCTTTCTTGTCTTCTTTACATTTGACAGTGAGGCTGCTAATTCTGCTGAATGCTTACATGACTCGCTTTAGTTCCGAGTATAGGAATATGGTAACATGATATATATATATATATATATATATATATATATATATATATATATATATATATATATATAGATATATATGACGTAAGTCATTTAATAGAGCTAATAGCTGGGAATTTTGAAATAAGCGTTGGCATATGATTGTAATCAGTTTCCTTCTGTGCAACTACATTACATAGTACTTACGCGATGTAATATCTTAAAGTTGAATATCTGATACTGAAATTAATTGGAGGTTACTAGCAAGAGATTTTATTTGACGTTATAGTATAACGCTATATTAAATTATTAAGATAAAGTGTTAGAGGCAGATTAAAGGAGATATTTGTATATTGCATTGAATAAAAGAATAAAGAGATAAATAATAATGAGAATATAAATAGTAAATAACAGTCAATATAAGAAAGAAAAGGTAAAAAGATATGAGTCTGATTTGAAAGCAGTGGTTGTATAACGGAAAGAATTTGAACTAAAGCACCAAGCCTTCGACGGCGTCATTTTACTTCACTTCGCGTCTGCTCCACTCCACTAGGTGCTGGCTGGCTGTATACAGCCAGAAGGTTTTTGCTGCGTGCTCACCCGTTAAGGGTTTTTACCACAGGTAAGGTTAGAAATTGGAATTTGTAGGATGAAGGTGGTGTAGGTTTTGAGGTTGGGATTAAAGTTTTTAGGTTCCAGAATGTACCTTCGGGTTGAAGGGGGAGATGCAGTTTAATTTTTAGTTGGGGAAAAATTTAGATGCCAAACAGCTTAGGAGGATTATGAGGAGCTCAGCTTTAGCTGCTGATAGGATTAGCTCCTGGGTTATCTGGGGTGCCCGCATGCCATACGAGGGACCCGGTGCAGTCTAGATCGGCGTCTAGTGGGGTCATAATCTCCCAATTATCTAACAAGGGCGCTTCTGTGAGATGGTAAACTTGCGTATAATTTTGAAGCCCGGCGCCTAATTTCATCCTCCACATATGGAAGACCAGACGCTTCGTGGAGCAACCTGGTAGGGAAATAACGTCCCACAGAAGAGATAGACCGTAGTCCTCTATTCTGTGCACGTTGAAGCCATGCTATCATGGCGCGTCTGCTGGCAAAGAGAACGGATCTAAGTAGCGTTCCGTCTCTTAGACCTCTTCATTGTGATCGGCACATTTTGAACATTTAATTTTAAGTTTTAAAGTGATAAAAGTTGATTGAAAACTTTAATTCTCTGTCGTCTCTTAACTATACCTACGAAAACCCTGATGATTTACCTCTCATAGCTCTGCCGAGCAAGTTTGGGATTGATGCGGAAGCTGGTGAGATCTTCGAGATTTTTAATATCGACGGAGAGCATTTTATATCCCGCATCAGTACAAATCATTTATTCCGAGTGAATATCCTACACATTAAATACTTAATAGTAAAATTACATGTTAATACCCCAAATTAAGTTATAGGAGGCAATCTAGCATTTTCTAGAAATCATGCGCACGACGTGAAGTGACATGCTGTAGTACTGTGCAGATGACTTTTAATGACAGTTGTGTGTAATCATCGTTGTATGTAGCAAGCTTTAAATCATACGGTTTATAACGTTGAAGACCGGATTATACCTGGCCCGGGAAGCGAAAGTACGTATAATGGCACCTACTCTATGGGTAGCATATTTGTAGACTTAAGAGAATCACATCTGAGCCTCAGGCTGGAGTCCCTTCGGTCAATAAGCCTAATCGCAGCGTGTGCCGTATAATTACCGCACTGATCCTTCACGTATTAAGATGGATAAGCAGAGTTACATGACATGGCATCCCAGCTCTATTACCTCACTATCGTGAGAGCAATTAAATTTATTCAGATGAAAATAACGACCCAACAGTTTTGTGAGTTACGGTTATCAACTAAAAGAATCATTTCAGTAGGTAGTGTTTCAACCAAAATTCGTCGGTTTCTTTATTGTATAAAAAGCAGAATTAATTTGAAAAATTCTAGACATTAGGTGTATGCTTTAAATTTTTTATTCATAAGGAATAAGTATAACTCACTATTTTGGTGCTAGTACTGTGATTCACTGGCTACTAAGCATTCAGAACTGGTACCTCCATCGTAATCCCTCTAATGCTCTCATCATAGTTTATGCCAGCCTGTTTTTCCATTTTTCCAAAATGAGTAAAAATTTTAAGGCAATGCTACACTTAAAATTCCAACTTCGATAATAATAAATCTATCATAATTTAGCCACATAATTAAAATACAATTTTAAACTTGCGTGCAAGTTTTCATGTTGCTACACCAAATAGTTGATGAATTATTAATTATTTCTTGTGAAAATAATGTAAAAATTACTCTCTATATAAAATTTTCTACGCCTGAAAAAATTCGAACTTTTAAGTTGAATATTTGTTTTCGGCTAGTACAGAAAAATTCTAATAGAGCCACATTCTTATTTTTTGGAATATTCTGGTAGCATTTGTTCTAAAATATTTTCCATGTGTTAGCTCCCAAAATGTAGAAAATGTTAACAATTTTTGTTTCTTAGCACTATATAATTTTCAAAACAAGAGCATTAACAAAAAAGGGAAATATGAAGTTTTTTATTAAGAAATTATGGACATATTCTGTAAGTTCCAACAAGTTGAATGAAAAACTTTGTAATAGTACTTTTGGGTTATGTTTGAAGTATGAAAAGTTTATAAATTTATAAAAACTGATTATGTAAATATATTTAATAATTTAAATATGTAAAAATGTATGTAACTGTGTGATTGGCCGAAATAATAATTATATGACGTAATATGACGTAATGTGGTGACGTGCCATTGGATCGGCCAATCACAAAATTAAGAAGTAAGAAACGATAGTGACGACAAGTCAATAATCCTGAGGACACAGATATGTTAATACGTTTTGTTACATTACGAGAAGTTAAAATCTTGAAAAGTGATATGTTCTTCAATCTTGTTAAATTATGAGAAGTCAATAATCTTGAGGAGAGTGATATGTTCTTTAGTCTTGTTTAGTGAAAATAAATCAATAATCTTGTTATAAAGAGAAAGAGATTTTTTGTAACGACCAATGTGATGTATACCGCTACAAGAACAAAAATTATTTAAGTTATAGTGCGAATCAGTACAAAAATAACCAACATTTCCGTGGGATTTGCACACAATCCTGCATGAATATATGAAAATGCTCAATCGGTGATTCTTCAAACAAATTCCCGTTACAAATGGCGCCGCAACGTGTGGTCGAATAGGATAAAGAAGAGGAGATTAAAACATCGTACAGCTCCGTGGGAATATAAAAGGAACGGAGAAAGAAGAGAGAAGAAAGAAGAAAAAGAGAACTGGTTTAAGTGAGTGAAATTAAAAAAAAAATAGTATTTGTAGATTTATGCTGCTAAGAAATCAGAAAATAGTTAAAAGGATGGCGAGTAGAAAAGAAATAATAGTGGAAGGAGAAGTTAGTGATATTGTAGGAATGAGTAGGGAGGATTTATGATTAAGCAAAGATAACGAGTTAATGTTAGAAAGGATATCGGAAATGTTGAGAGATGTAAAATCAGAGTTGAAATCAATGTTGAGAGGTTTGAAATCAGAGTTGAGTGATGTAATATCATAATTTAAACAAGATCTTAAACAAAATATAAATGTATTGAGGGAAGGATTAGGAGATAAATTGACGCCAAATGTGAGCAATTTAAAGGTTAGTTTGTCACAAAAGTTACAACAGGAATTGAAAGGTGAGATAGCATCAGAAATTAGAGAGGGAAGAAAAGAATGTAAAGAGAATATGGAAAGGTTATTGCAACCAATAGAACAGAATAAGAATGAAAATAGACATGAAATTATGGAATTGAGAGAAATAATTCAGGAAACTAAGTTAGGTCAGCACACTGTGCAACAAGAAATCAGAAGCTTACAGACAAATGTTGACTTACCAGACAATGAATGTTTTAATACAGGTGATTATCAGAATATATATGTTGTAAGTTCAACCAATAGGTATTTTGATCTGAACTGTAATGTATATGTACACGAAATGCTCACACAAACACAAATACACAATGAAGATAATAGTGGTCACATGTATGATACACCACACAAAATCATGTTGTTTTCTTTAAGATTTGAGCACACAGCTAACCTAACCTTCAAAAAACGTTATGATGTGCATAAAAACAAAAGATGGATTTTCCAATTTCTGGATGCTTGCAAAGAACAGGTTAGCCAACTGAGAAAAATGTATCACTCTAACTGTTCAAAAGTTACGAATATTGATACAGGACAGCTAGAAAAATTAATTCTGTGGGCAAATCACCCAACATGAATGAATAAACAGAGAATCCTTTTGCATATAAATTGCTTATAAATTGTGTACAATTCAGTTGTTTCATTTTAATTGTATATATGTTCCTTTGCAAATAGTTGTTAAAATATTTTATATTGTAATTGCTTGATTGTTCATAGTCAATAATTTAAAATTGTTAATAATAAAGATACTTTAACGCAAATTTGTGGCGGGGCACCCGTGAGAAATCAAAGATTTGAAGGAAGAGGTTATGATCCTAGAGGAACATATGAATCTGTAATTCCCGGAACAGGAAGTGGAGTTCAAACTAATTTGCAAAGGAATTATCATAACAATCAGTCGACGAGAATTGGAAGAAATGATCAAATAAACCATGTAAGATTTTATCGAGGAAATAATCAACGAATAAGTGACTTTAATAGGGGTAGAGGTACTAGTCTATTTAGTGCAAATCAAAGAGATTTTAGGGGTTTGAGATTTGAAAGAAGCAATCAAAATGAAAGAGTAGAAAATACACAAAACACAGAGAATGATGTGAATATAAACGATAGTACCAACCTAACCAACAATGAAAGTAATAATCAGAGGGAGACGGAAAACTAAAAACCAAATCATTTTGTGCTCTGGAAAGTGGTTCGGTGAGGATGACACAGGGCGAATTGAAAATTGAAAATAACGGAAATAAGCTCACTCTCTTGCAGAAAAATAAGGAATTAGTTAATCCAACTCAGATAAATATTTACTTATGGGATAAATAATATACAGCCTTAATTGATACTGGAGCCAGTTCTACTGTGATAAGTGAGGAATTGTTTAAAAATCTGTTAGCTAACTATAAAGTGGAATATTTAAATGTGTGTAATGTTTACTGCAGTACTGCAATTGGGAAGAAAAAGGATAGAATTAAATATCAAGTATTAATTAAGAGGCGAATAGGTGAATGGAATTTCGATTTCATTGCGTTGGTAAATCCACATTTGGCAAGAGACGTAATTGTGGGTAATGATTTATTATATGAATGGCAAAGTGTATTGAATTTAGAAATGTAGTAGTGTTTAACGCCCGCTTTTACTACATACGGCACCGCAGGCTTGAATTTAGAAATGCATGTAATGAAGGTTAAGACAGAAAATGTTTTATTAGTAATAAAATTATTGGAAGAGGATGGAAGAAAAGAACAGAATAGGGATAGTATAAATAATGAAAAGTTTTTTGTGGAAGATATACTTTTTCAAGAAGATGGTAATATTGAATACGACGAAAACGAAAATTGTGGGAAAAATTTAATTATTGATGGATTACAAAATAATGTAACTGACCTTGAAAAGCATTGCTGCCAATTATATACACTACAAGATAAGAACGACGGAAGCCAAGTGGAGGAAGAAATAGAATTCCAGAGAATATTACAAGTAAAGTTAGAAAACACATACATTCTGGATGCGAGAAAACTTCCATGACCATCAAAGAACAGCTATATATAAAGCACATTGTTAGGAAAGTAAAGAAATTAGTTTCAACGTGTGAACTGTGCCAAAGAGCTAAACCTATAAACATCAAATATGATTTTGAACCTCAGACCATCATCAGAGATAAAAAAGAATGAATTAGCTGCGATCGATGCACACGGGGAGATTCCGGCTCGTCAATATAATTGCGAATACATTTTTGTGATGTTTGACATTTTTACTAAATTTGTGAAAATTTACCCCGTTCAAAATGTTAAGAATAAAACATGTGTCAATGAAATTTTAAAGGGATGGATACCAAAATATGGGCAAATAAAAGCCATACTTACAGACAACGCCACAGTTCATCGTAGTAAATTGTTTACATCCGAGATGAAGAAAAAGAATTTCAAAGTTTATAATTCTTCGGCATATTATCCACAAGGAAATCCTTGTGAGAGAGTGATGCGAGACTTAAATTTTTATTTCCGAATACTGTGTCATTCAAATCACTGGGGTTGGTATAAATATTGTACTGTCATAGAAAAGATAATAAATAACACCCCAAACGCTACTACAAGATTCGCACCACTAGAGCTAATGACTGGAAAACCCCCTGAACCTCTTATATTAAAGGTACCAACGACTTTGGAAGAGAATACGAATGTGCTAAATGATGAAGAGAAATGCGCCGAAGCATTTAAAAGAATACTAGAAAAATCTGAAAAGAGATTAAAGAAAGTACACAGAAGAAAGGCCAAATGGGATCCTGAAATAAATGATATGGTTTTAGTGAAGACATTTAACATTTCGGATGCTAGACGAAAAGTGTATTGGAGAATGAACTTAATTTATAAAGATCCGTATAGAGTAGTAAACAAATTTGGAGATCATACTTATGAATTGCAAGATTCGAATAATAAGATTGTGGGAAGATATCATAAGACATTAATGAAACCTTTCAAAAGCCTTGACAGTCAATGAAACAATATAGATTATATACTATGTGTGTGTGTTAAATAATAATAAAACATATAGTTTATTATTAAATGTTAATATAATGTTGTATTTTAATTGATGTTGATTTATTGTAGTGTTTTATTTATGTGTTATATATTATTGTTGTAAACAAAATTGTTAATTGGGGCCATTCTTCGAAATATATGGAAGTATACTGTTAATTCCTTTATTTGGTTATTTTTTCATATATTTCGAAGACAGGCATTTGTAACAGTACTTTAGGGTTATGTTTAAAGTATGAAAAGTTTATAAATTTATAAAAACTGATTATGTAAATATATTTAATAATTTAAATATGTAAAAATGTATGTAATTATGTGATTGGCCGAAATAATAATTATATGACGTAATATGACGTAATGTGGTGACGTGCCATTGGATTGTGATTGGCCAATCACAAAATTAAGAAGTAAGTAACGATAGTGACGATAAGTCAATAATCCTGAGGAGAGAGATATGTTAATAAGTTTTGTTACATTACGAGAAGTTAATAATCTTGAAAAGTGATAAGTTCTTCAATCTTGTTAAATTATGAGAAGTCAATAATCCTGAGGAGAGAGATATGTTAATAAGTTTTGTTACATTACGAGAAGTTAATAATCTTGAAAAATGATATGTTCTTCAATCTTGTTAAATTATGAGAAGTCAATAATCTTGAGGAGAGTGATATGTTCTTTGGTCTTGTTTAGTGAAAATAAATCAATAATCTTGTTATAAAGAGAAAGAGATTTTTTTTTGTAACTACGAATGTGACGTATACCGTTACAAGAACAAAAATGTTTTAAGTTGTAGTTCGAATCCGTATAAATATAACAAAATAAGAATTCATCGAAATAATTTGACTTCTTTATTCCGAACCACGCCTAGAAACACATGTCTCATGACTTATTTAGAATTCGATTGATACTTCAAAATAATCATGGAAGTAGGCCACGCCGTGGCTCAGTGGTTAGGCCGCTAGGCTCTCACCAAGGCTGCCCGGGTTCGATCCCAGGCAACCGCAAAGTGAGATTTGTGGTGGACAACAGGGCGTTGGGGCGGGTTTTCTCCGCTACCTCCGGTTTCCCCCGCCATCTCATTCCACCGGTGCTCCATCTTCATCTCATGCGTCATCAGTGTCACCGCCTGCGGTGCCGTATGTAGTAAAAGCGGGCGTTTAACTCTACACATATCATTTTTTCATGGAAGTGAACGTATGAACATAATTTTGGAGCTGATGTTGGCGTGGATGCCTTGTACAGGAGGATCCAAGAAAGAAATCAGAATTAACTACGAATAGTCCAACAAATTACTATTACAACTTTGACGTGTGAGGCATTTTGTATACTGAAAAATGTTAGAAAAAAGTTAACAGAAGTTAATTTTAAAGTAACGATTCTTAAAGGTCTCTTTAAACTGTCAAGCGATGGCCTAAAATGGTGCAAATAATAAAAATAGCACGCCAAGTGTTACTACACACCCTAAGCTACCAAAAAAAAAATACTAAACAAGAAAATTCCACGATTTTCAACATTTTCGCCTAATTTTCAGTTTAGCCTTGCCTTAATAGTGGTGTTTAACTAATATAATAGCAGCTGTAGCATATGTACCTGGATACAAAGTGTAAGGTAAAAATCAGTATCAGGTAGCATATGGGTGGAAGTTGGTGAACATTCAAAATTTACGTTTTGCATATAATTACTGATACATACATAAAATGATTTCATTATTTGCTTCAGATTTCTAAACTATTTAAGCATAGACAATAAATTATCTGAGAATATGTTAATGTAGTGTAAAATGTTGAATGATTAAATAGTATAAGCGGTTCCAGAAAATTTGAATACAATAGGTGTTACACATTACAATCCTTTTAATACATGTCAATTAAAACTTTATGAAGTTTCTCAAAATGATGCGAAATGAATGAGCATCTTGACACAATCACTTCCACAAAATGTAAAAAGTTGTTACCCAAATCCAAATTTCTAGTCCCAAGTCATGTTAAAATCAACATGTAACTAATTTATTTTTACTGACATTCACTCATATGAGTATTTTTTTAAATTATTCAGAAGTAAGTGGAGGGAAAGAACCCGTAATTATTTGCAGTTTATACCTTGCTTCTCTTGAATGATGTGACGTGCAGTTCGTCAATCTCACGGTTATGCTCATATATTCGTTAAAGCAGCAGCGACGAACTATCCCTTATTTTCGGGTCCAGATGACGTTAACAATGAATATAAATGTTAAATTTACAATATTTTTGTCCTTGAAGTTTTGCTATAAAATTTTAGAAAGAATGCCATGCTGCCTGTATACATACCTTTAAAACTAATCCAGCATTCGACGAATTTTTATAGGCGAAATGTTAGAAAACGCACACTGGGTAGTGTGTTCTAGTTCCTCCAAAATATGGAAAAAAATTTGTAAAAGTTTACTTCAAGCGTTCCCCATTTTAATGTTAACCTAAAATTATATCTTGTTAGCGACAAAATCAATTATACAGTAATTATGCACCACGCTCTTCTACGATGCAAGGATAATTTGGGTGTGTTTACACAGTTCTAAACTTGTACAATTTCTCCCAAGTTACAGCTGGTGGCTGTTCAGTTCTTGTTTATTAAACCCTTTTTAGTAATCTTAAAATTCTGGGTTTAAAACTGCCATAAGAGGGAACTTCTGTGTAAGTTCAAGCTGACATAACATGTCACTCCATTCAAGCAACACCTAACACAGTAAATACCCCGTAAGGAGAACTCTTAGAGAGCGTTATTCTCAGTAAATTCTAAACGAGGCTGAACTGAGGTACAAGTGTTGTACTCTCCGTAGGTACATGAGCTAGGCTAGTCGAGACATTCTAGAAATACTGATACGTAATATATGTGTTTTTGAATAAGTTTCTTAAGATAGGTGGTGCTAAATGAGGTAAATTTTGTTTATGATTCTAGATATAGCTTGTGGCTAGTTTTACCTGTAAAATTTTGGATAGGAAATTAAGTATTCGGCTATTCTTAAGAGTTAGCTCATAATGTAAACAAGCATACCGACTCTTCCGAATTATAATGTCTTGGAGATCACACAGTCGATGGTTGTTTGTGTGATGAGTACCTCAGGATAAAAGATGGCGGAAACAATTATTAACAACGAAAATACTATTCAGTCTGAAAACATTCTACGTAAAATATTTCATTTATAGCCGATCGGTGTAGTATTCGTGCCTTATATTAAAGAATTGCGGACTGGTATACATGGTTTAATAAATAGAAATAAGACACGTTAAAATGAAAATTTCTCAATTTACAGGTGCTGTACTCACGACAGGTTCTATCTCAGTGTGTGATTTTTCCGTTATTTAAGCATTTTGTAGCGCAGTTCTAATAAAGGATGTGGCTTACCACTACAGTATTTCATTCTGAATAAAATATTCACTTTTTTCGCCCTCTGTAAGCTACAAACACGTGAATCTCTCTTTCCATATTTATGCAGGAACCAATACCACTACAGTAAATCAAGTGTTGCCTGCTAACACCATACAAACATTCCGCTTAAACACATTCTAGGAGTCAAAAATGCAGCGAGATTTAAAGCTAGATTTAGTTGCGAATTATTAACAATATTAACAGCAGAATTACACTAGATAGAATGCAACATTTTCATTGCCATTTTTATCTGTTAGTAACATGCAACAAAACTTGATGCGAATAATAAATATATTATAATATTAAATAATGACAACAACAATAATATATTAATCAAAGGAAACTTAATTCTAAACAGTGTTTTAAGTGGCAGTTTATTTAGTGTGTACATTGCATCATGATTTTTAAAAATTCAGTTTAGTATCTTTTAAATCCTCCCATAAAATTGTTCAAAAATCCTATAATGATGGAATGAATTTATCTGCCCTCTCTTGTACAAACTATACTTAAAAACACTTATTTTTCTGTATAATGTATACAGACATGTTCAGCAATGGTTTCATTACTGTAACGCGACCGTTTGGAACACCCTGTAAAGCAGCTGCGAGCGGAAGACGGGGGAGGTCAATGTTAGCTACGCCCTCCCCTCGTTTGTCTTGTAGCGGTGACAGGGGCGACCGGGGAAAGAAACATAACTGGGAGGTCTATTTCCCTTCCACCTGGTTCCAGAAATTACGGGAACTTTCATCATCTGGAAACGTCTAGAAGACGGCGAGATGCTTATAAAAAGGGCTGCAGCTAGTTAGTCAGTTGTTGTTGTTGGTTGTGTTGGTCAATCAGTTGGTTAGTGAGTGTGAGCGAGAAGACAGTCGCAGTTCTTGGTGTAAGAGTTAGTCAGTGACGTGTTAATGAACGAAAGGATTGTGCAACGGGACTGTACGAACTGTATATGAGTATCGGAGTTTATGTAATCGCGAGTACAGTGAAGTTGTAACGGACGAACTGGTAAATTGTAATTGTATGCAGCAAGTAATTTGGTGTAATTGGCAAGTGTTAAACTGTAAGTCGGTAGAAATAAAGAACATTGTTGAGTGGTGTAATTGGACTTTTTATTCCACGAACCCACAAAGTCACACTGGCGTCAGAAGTGGGATATAACACAAAGTCACACTGGTGTCAGGAAGCGGGAAGATAACATCACCGAAAATTACAGCCATGGAATCCGCATTGGAAATGCTTTTGGCGAAGATGAACGAGTTAACAGAGAAAACAGAAGCGGCAAAAAACAGCCTCACCGCCGAGTTGAAACAAGTGAAGACGGCCAACGACAACATCACCGGGAAGATGGAAGAAATGAAGGCCGAATTAACAGCGAAGACGGAAGAAATGAAGGCCGAATTAACAGCGAAGATGGAAACGGCAAGCAACAACTTGGCCACGACAATGACCGCAAAGATGGCCGAACTGACAACAGAGATGAGGGAGGCGAACGAGGTCCTCGCCGCCAAGTTTGAGGAACGGTTGGCCGGCGTGAGGGATGACGTGACGGAGCTGGGCGAGCGGAAGGGTCAAGTAGACGACCGCCTTAATGATTTAGAGGAAAAGGCCGACAACTTCGCAAAACCCCTCACCCGCCTGACGGAGGAAAACCGGCCTTATGTGTGGACGGAGGACGCCGAAGACGCTTTCCAGCACCCGAAGGGGACCCTGTGCAGTGCTTCAATTTTGGGTTTCCCACAACTGGGTGGCGCCTTCATTTTGGACACCGACGCCAGCGATCATTGCATTGGAGGTGTCCTACCGCAGATCCAGGACGGCCATGAGCGCACAAGAGTGGAAGAGAAGGAGCGTGCCGCAGCAGTCCGAGTAGTTGTGGCAGTGCCTGCTGAAGGCTGGGATAGCGCAGGCCTGAGGAGGGAGCAGCTGGCGGACGCAGACTTGGGGCCACTCGTGAGGGAAGTGGACGCAGGGACGAGACCGACCTGGGAGGACATCGCACCGAGGAGCGCCACCTACAAGTCGCACTGGGCCCAATGGGACTCGTTGAAGACCAGAGTGGGCGTGCTGTTCCGGGTATGGGAGTCACCCGATGGGAAGGCGCAGAGAGGACAGTTGGTACTTCCCCGGAGTAAGGTCCCGGAAATCTGGGAGGAAGTGCACGCCGGTACTTCAGGAGGACACCTGGGAGCGAACCGAATGATTCACAAACTACGGCAGCGCTACTTCTGGCTCAGACTCCGGGCAGATCCTGGTGGTACACCTGGACCGCCTCGCACGCTACGATGGGGTTGTTCGAGGACGAACAGCTTTGAGGAGGGAGCAGTGTAACGCGACCGTTTGGAACACCCTGTAAAGCAGCTGCGAGCGGAAGACGGGGGAGGTCAATGTTAGCTACGCCCTCCCCTCGTTTGTCTTGTAGCGGTGACAGGGGCGACCGGGGAAAGAAACATAACTGGGAGGTCTATTTCCCTTCCACCTGGTTCCAGAAATTACGGGAACTTTCATCATCTGGAAACGTCTAGAAGACGGCGAGATGCTTATAAAAAGGGCTGCAGCTAGTTAGTCAGTTGTTGTTGTTGGTTGTGTTGGTCAATCAGTTGGTTAGTGAGTGTGAGCGAGAAGACAGTCGCAGTTCTTGGTGTAAGAGTTAGTGACGTGTTAATGAACGAAAGGATTGTGCAACGGGACTGTACGAACTGTATATGAGTATCGGAGTTTATGTAATCGCGAGTACAGTGAAGTTGTAACGGACGAACTGGTAAATTGTAATTGTATGCAGCAAGTAATTTGGTGTAATTGGCAAGTGTTAAACTGTAAGTCGGTAGAAATAAAGAACATTGTTGAGTGGTGTAATTGGACTTTTTATTCCACGAACCCACAAAGTCACATTACATATTTCCTTGTAGTTAAAATGGTAGTATGGTGGAATTAAGTTTTAGTTAAATACTATAAAAGCTGATCACTACGTGATTGCTTTGAAGACCAATTCTATTTGTATGGCCGCAAATAAGGCACACGACTAATGACTCCCTAAATGAGAAATATATGAGTACTTGTTAATTAAAAAAGGGCAACAACATAGTTTTTAACACTGTTATCCTACGGAAATATTTTACTTAGATTGCTTGAATGAGATCTACATAATTTGTTACAAGATTTTGTGTATTCTACGATTTACCAGTAATACAAAAGTCATTGAGAATAAAGGGGTTTTCACAGTAATCCAATAAAATTAAAAGTCCATATTTCGTTTGTCATAGAAAAGGTTTAAACTTACAGTTTTTCAATAAAAATCATCAACCAGTTTCAATAAAATAAAACATTATTTTTTAATTTATCCGATTTAAAAGATATTTTGGGGTAGAAGGCTACATCCTTGAAACATGGAAAGCTTTAATTACCATGCCTAGTGTTTGAGAATTATGAGTTTTTGAGTTCTGCTGTTCAAACCCACAAACACACCTACAGGGACAATTTTTAACTTTTTATTGAGATTGCTCAAAACGGGTATCCATTGACATTTTGCATCGAATTATTGAAGTAAATACAACACCGGCTCTAAAGTAATTCAGATACGCCTTCTGCAACCATAGATTTGTTTAAAACTTTCATTACATGGTTCAGCAAATTATTAATAAATTGTCATTTCGCATTTAATAAAGTAATACGAATTCCTTTAAAATAAATGCATATCTGATGAGCTTTAACGGCTTAAACTTTCAATTTGAAAAATCACTTTCACTTTTCACAGTTACATAGGGCAAACACGTTTCTTTCCGTAGTACTGTCCTTTGTATGTGTCTGTTGCAAGAACAACTCACGTTACTTACAACTCCTCGACGCTCTTCTGCTTGGTATACGTTGGTTGCTAGGCCATTCCCTTTGGTCTTCGTCGGTTGTAAGCACATGCCACTTGATATCTTGCAATTTGAATTAAGAATATTGGAGGCTCATGAAAGTTGATAATGGGGTTTGAGAACTTTAATTGTGAACATTTATATCTATAAATAACATTTTTCCACATCATACATTGAAAGGATTTCCTACGGAAGTAAATACCAATAAATGAAACACAATTGCATATTGAACACATACCAAACTTGAAGTACAGAGGTAGGTGCATGTAATGCTGCTAAACGTAGCGGAAATGAATGTTACTCTACTTTGTTGTTGATAATGTGGCGATCTCTCTCTCTCTCTCTCTCTCTCTCTCTCTCTCTCTCTCTCTCTCTCTCTCTCTCTCTCTCTCTCTCTCTCTCTCTCTCTCTCTCTCTCTCTCTCTCTCTCTCTTTTAAATATACAAGTTGTATAACTTTGGGGGTTTCGATGGAAGGAATTGCAGGACCGTTTGACGCTTTTCTTCCACTGCACTTACATCGATTATTTTCGATTACATATAGATTTATATTTTTGATATTATCCCTAATAGTGTTCAAACTGAACGGAGCGTCCAATCTTGCGAGGTTTTAACAAGCATTGAAAGCATAGAATTCTTGTGCACCAGCCAGTTTGATGTTTTCTATTTATTCTTCACTCACTTGACGTAAGCCACACAGAATCATTTTTGCAGCTAGCATTACACATTTTGGTAACAGTCAGAAACTGAAATTTGAAAGATATTCCTTTTATTGGTGCAACTCAACTACAGAGACAAGTGCTTCGTTCGTCAACTGTGGATTTTAACATTCTACGAAACGATTTGCCCCTACAAGATCGGTTCTGGGAAATGTTATGAAGTGGAAGAGGCTTTTCATAAATGTTTTTCCTATGAATTTTGGCTAATAGAAAACTTGCAGAGCTTATTTCGTGGAGAAACTTAACGCTACATTTCGCACGCTTTAACTCATTTATTCTAGGAAGAGGCGTAAAACAGAAGCAATGATTTTCATAAGCAAAATATACTAGAACAGCTTTCGTACAAATTCATTGGATAGTGACCATTCTTACCCATCGTCTTTCAATTGCTATAAAAATAACCGAAACATAAAATTGTGGATTTGTTTGATGTAGTATGAAGCATGGAAAAGAGTCTTAAAGGAGAGTGACTTGACAGGGATGAAAGTATTTGAGTCATACATTCTCTGGCAAATTCTCCATTTATTAAAACATATGTTCCCTATACTAGTTAACTCAGGTTTACCACCTACGGCTATTTCAAAGGTTTTTGCCAGTATTTCAGAATTAAACCACTGTGAAGCTATATAGCTAGGCATTCCATTCGACTTCAGAATGAACTATTTGTACTCTTTGAGCGAATGGCAGACAACGTCAAATTAGGAGAGATAGCAAAGCTCATTACATTAAGTAGGGCCACTTGTATTTCGGTTTCATTATTTAGAGACTTTTCCGTATTGGAGACACTTTCACCGCATATGAGACAGGTGTATTTGGTGTATTAACGTTTAGCTTCGAATTGTTACTTCGATTAATGGACATACTGAAACTATCATTGATTGTTTCGGTAGTAAGAACTATTTTGTAATTCTCATGAATGCAAATAACGACGAATAAGTAGTGATGCTACAACTGGTTGGTGAAAGTGGAGGAAACGATTCCGCTACCCGAAGACTGTATCAGTAACTGTTTCCTCGGCTAAAGCTAAAGAATGCACAATATCAAGATCTATGTCACATATAGCGGTACTCTATTGCTTTTTAACATGAACTTAGAATTCAAATAGTTGGGGAGACAGAAGCACAAATTACAAGTGCATAGTTATAAACAGAAGTTCCTGTGATAGGAAACGAAGTATTAGTTTATTTTGTCAAAACAGTCATACTGATTTAGTTTATCATAAATTTCGCCGTGAATTTTCATGTTTAACACATCGTTTGCACTGTTCGCGCTATCACACAAGCCGAATTCCATGTAAGTATATTCAATCTTCCTTTCATGAATCACTGCAACCATTTCTGTCGAACACCATTAATAATTTTTAATTAAAGAGCCACTGCTCTGAGGACAACATACTCTATAGACTAAATTAAATACCTGTAACTTGAAACCAACCGTACTGGTTCGCTATATGCGCTTACTATATGTAACTTCTATAAGTGGACGGTGATTATGGAACACTCTGTATGTCACCCTTATGCTCTGAACCACGAAAGCAGAAAAACTTACAGGATCTTTCCTGATTTTACTGGTTTTAGAGCCGGTTAATGTGAGTTCTATTGACACACTTAAATTAGTATATTATGCATACTTTAACTCTATTATGGAATATGGAATATTATTTTGGGGCAACTCAGTAGAAAGTAAAAAATATATTTCTTATGCAAAAGAGGGTTTTTAAGAATTATTACTAACCCCAACAACATATGTTCCTGTAAAGATCGTTTTACAAGATTGAAGATATTAACGCTGCCTTGCATGTATATATTCTGGATCCTAAAATGCAATCGTGCCTTATTTGCAACAAATAATGTAATTCACAAAATAAACACTAGACAAAAGTATAATATCCATTATGCCAGTACTAAACTTTCTTGCTTCCAAAAATGTGTGCATTATGAAACTATCAAAATATTTGGCGCACTTCCTAATGTTCTTAAAGAAAACGTTGATAATTTCGATGCTTTTAAAAAGCTGTTAGAGAGTACCTTTGCTCAAAATCTTTTTATTCTGTACAAGATTATCTGAATGACAAGTTGTCCTGATAATGCTTCTGTATCTCTGTAAGTAGTATCTAACTGTTCCAATGACAAATCATTAATAATAAATATTTGATGCAAGTTGAAAGTTTATTTTTAATGTATATGTATTTAATAAATATAAATGAATGGTGTCCATTGCAAAAAGGTTGAGACGTACTGGCATAATCTAAGTGAAAGCTGGTTTAAAAAGTGTTTCAATTTGTATCATATATAGTTATCCCTGCTTTGTTTTCCATATTGTTGTTCATATTGTCTATATACTATAATATGTGTCTTATGTTAACTTTTGTACATATATATGCTATTAAACTTTATACCTCTGGACATGTTCAATGTTCACAGCCTTTTCTGGCTACAAGTGAACCTACTGAACTCAAATCAATCTAATCTAATCTACTCTTAGCGACGTTCTCATCGGCAGCATCTGTAACTTCTGAGCAACAAAGTATTCTGTGAACTACTGCAGGAGTCCAAGCTCCATGTGGCGTGAGGAAGGTGCTCAAGTTTACTTTGAATAAGAATGGCACTGGAGAGGGGAGGGAAGTGCTAACGTCCAGATGGACAATGCCGATTCAGATTGTTCAATGAATGCATAAAATGGAACAGTGCAAATAACTGTCAAAACCACAGTAACTGGCGCTATTTGTGTCATGCAGTATGACACTGTTTAAGGTGACCTTTTTACTTAGTGTACATTTAAATTGAACTTAATTCAGAAAGCCTAATGTTGGAAAAAATTAAGAAGAAACATACCATAACCATTGTTATGTATTCACTTTCACATCACAGTGGTCGTGCTAGTGAAAATATGTTTGTCAATCTGGTGGACCTATCATCTGTTGCCGTATTCACAATGATGTAATCTATAAAACTGGACACGATTCCGTCCGTGCGTCTGTCCCTCCCCCTCCCCCTATATTCAGCTTTGGTTTACTCGACTTTCTTACTTTTTTCTCGGGCGAAGTACTTCCAGAAGGAGAATAAATTTCCTTTCCTCATTTATTCGTTACAATTAATGCCACGTTTTTGCAAGAAATTCACTATCTCTTTCCTTTTAGAATATTTGAGCAGTTTTCAGAAAAGATTAAATACCCAAAATTATAACTGAAGAAGGTGGGATATGTGGAATAAACTTTTTTCAACCACTTCAAGCACTTTGGTGGTTCATTAGTCATAGTGATCCCCACTGGTGCTTCCTGCCGTGTAGATCAGTTTCGCTACATTCACAAAGCCCTTCTTCCTACCAGAATGTAAAACAATGAACTGAGTGCCTGCTTTGTATCTTTCGGCAACTTCGAAAACCTCATCATCTGTCAAAACCTCTTCTCGGGTAACTGACCAACCAAGTTTCAACTAAATAAATAAGTTTCCACCAGATTTCCGCAAAACTTTAATGTGAATACGAGATATTCAAGCCACGTATAATTTTGGGTTTCTCAACTAAAATCTTCTGTTTGCTTCCACGTTTTCTCCATTTGAAGCCAATAATTTTTAAGACTCTTATCAAAGATATTTTGACCCAAGGAAAATGAATCATGAGCTTCGCAATCGCACAAAGTTTCTTTGCACCGCCACTGATGTTCTTGTAAGGAACAACAACAATAAAACTATAAAGTGATAATTTCTGTGTATGCAAGTTCCTCACCTCACTCCTCTATCCTCAAACACACAGAGCTGAATCCCTACCAGTAGTGAATCCAACGAAAACCCGCACATCCTTAAGAAATAAAATTAAAGCGAAAGGTAGAACAATTTTGTTTAGTAACAGTTAACAATAAGTTTCTCTTTAGACTATAAAGAGCAATTTTAATGCAAATATTACATAAACAAATATTTAAATAAAGAGCCGACGGTTAAAACTTTGTGCATTACTACACAGAAATGGTTGCTAATCAAGTGAATGCGGAAGCTACCATAACAGTAGTGAAAATTGAAGAGAAGTGTAACTGCAAACAACAGACAAATTTATTTCAAGAGCTATTGACCTTGTAGAAATCTTTATAATGAAACTTTTCAAATATGAGATTGTTTACGTATGCCATATGATACCATTTTCTTACCTTAGGTTGTGACATTGACGTGACGTTCAGTCAATTACGAGTTCATAATAAACAGAATTACTGTCAGAATGTACAGATTTCTTTTCTCTCATGTCTAAATTGTCAAGAAGAGAAAATATCCCAACTGTAATATCTTAAAGCTGTAGGGCTGACTAAACTCTAATGCTACCTAACAGATCCGTCATAAAATATTTGGCTCATACCGGTTGCGTTTACCGATTCAAAGAAGCTGTCTTACTTGGACTGAATAGGCGATAAATGGTGGTTAATGGTCCGAAAGGAATCCGCCCATCAGAAAGCCCGAATCAGGCCTCTCGGTGGGTGAAATATCCCTTTGAGATTACCGGACGGAGGTGTACCAAAATCATCTTCAAGCTTGTTTGTCCCTAGTTGTTCTGCAACAAGCAAGCCATGTGTGGAGACCCACTCAGCATGAAGCTCATTGTAACCTAACCCTGGTCCATTTAGCCTGCCAAGTTTAGCCGGCACCTCTAGTTGTCAGGCCTGACTGAAGGAACTGAGGTATGTTAAACTTGCTGCATAACCATTGAGACTTATGCATTTCCTTCACTTTAGTACAAAAATTCTTCCATACAAACTACAAAAAATTAATAAATCAGACCTAAATGATGATTAGCATATAGTAGATATATAATGAAAGGGGGCTCAAGTTTAACATGGGAAATACTTTCAAATATTTATAAGAAGGTGTCAAAAATAAGGTATTGTACAAATGAGTAGGTTTCACATAAATAAAATCCTGTTTTTCGATAGGAGTGAAGATATGCAATTTCTGAAGCTCTTTAGAAATATTATTGGGTTTTAAACCTTCTTTAAAATATGTCACATTTAATCGTACGTATCTCAGTTTATAATTTTTATAACAGCTACTCTACATATTAGTTTCAAAATAATCAGCCAAATATAAACTTAACCATAAGGCGCAAAATCTTTACACATTGAGAAATATAATTAACTTGTTTTAGAGCATTGTGACCTGTTCTAGAACATCATTGTTATTAACTGTTTTTATTTGTCTCACTCTAAAGCTGCTTAAGCAGTAACAAACGTTTTAGTTTCTCCCAAAATAGATTATCCAAAACTGAACGGTAGCTGCAATAATATTTCTTTGGCAGTGTTCAGCAACTCGATAGAGCTGGCCTTTCCTTGAGTTCGCTTGTATTTAAGTCCATTCTAACGCAATATATAGTTGTAAATAAATTTTAAAATTCTAATCCATGTTTCAAAGTTATATTTGTATTGCGTTTTGATATTTTGATATACTTAATGCTGATAGTTGCCTATAACATAGCTTCTGGAAGATAAATGACTGGTTATTTGACTGACGAATTCAAAACTGTATTTCTAAATATCCGCAAGAACAGTTCTCTTGCGAATTGTTCTTGAATTTCTTGAATTATAATAGTTTTATTATTAATTACTATATACCCCTTTTACAAAAATCTGACGAGAAACACCAGCAATACAATATGGGAACATAAATGCTATGAGATCAGAACTAGTAAAATGCTAAGAGGTATTTCTTCTAAATGCATACATATGACAGGAAGGATCACTAACCAGTAACATATCATGAGCCTCCTTTCACTAAAGAACTGCTATCAACAGATTTGAAAGCAGCAGCAATAACATAATAGACACATTTGCTTAATATTTTGTGTTTTACAAGGAAATGTCCGTTCATTGAGTACATAATACATCGTTTTCCTTCTGAAAGTAATAAGAAACTGAAAACATGGCAGACGTATAAAATGAAAATAAACCATAATAAACAAATATATAATATTATGACGTAGCAAAACTACACGTAACTATTTACGTATTTATCGCTTTGTCACATAACACTATGATATAAAACTGTTGGTGCATGGTAATGGTACGCGAAATGTGATACATTACTTTCTTGAAAGATAATCGCTGATTATGTTTATTAAGTGTGTAGGCCTATATACTGTAACACCAACTTGGACTATAAGTAAGTAAGAAAAAATTAATCACAATTATTAGCGTGATTTAGGATGGGTATTTGTCCATAACGAACAATGAAAATAATGTTATTTTTCTGACACTTTTCAAAACGTTTCTGGTTTATTGTAGTTAACTATAAAAGTATAATATCCATTATCCCAGTGCTAAACTTTCTTGCTTCCAAAAAGGTGTATATTATGAAACCATCAAAATATTTGGCGCACTTCCTAATGTTCTTAAAGAAAATATTGATAATTTCGGTGCTTTTAAAACTGCTGTTGGAGAGTACCTTTGCTCAAAATATTTTTATTCCGTACAAGATTTTCTGAATGACAAATTATCCTGATAATGCTTCTGTAGCTCTGTAAGTAGTATCTAACTGTTCCAATGACAAATCATTACCAATAAATCTTTGATGCAAGTTGAAATTTTATTTTTAATGTATATGTATTTAAGAAATAACAAGAATAGTATCCATTGCAAAAAGGTTCAGACGTAGTGGCATGAGCCAAGTGAAAGCTGAATTAAAAAGTGTTTGATTTTGTATCATATATAATTATCCCTGGTTTGCTTTCCATAATGTTGTTCATATTTCCTGTATACTATAATATGTGTCTTATGTTAACTTTTGTACATATACATGCTATTAAACTTTATACATCTAAAATATTCAATGTTCACAGCATTTTCTGGCTACAAGTGAACCTACTGAACGCAAATCAATCTAATCTAATCTATAACCTTTACTTAAACGCTAATAACAGGATCTTTGGTAAAATGTCGTGGGAAGCTCCATGATAAAAATTGCCATAAACTGTTCAACCGTATTTATTGGAATTTATTCTTTAATTTGAATTATATTTTATTTTAGTCTCAATACTGTTTTTTCTCCGAATGACAATTAATTTATCTCCGGTATAAATGACGATAAAAGGCTCAATTTCTCTATCAATAGTTTAATATGAGGCCGTCTTTCCAGTGAATTTTCCTAGTGCAATATCGTAAACGCCCACGATTGTTTCATTATAAGTTATTCAAATACTCCCAATAAATATCCTAAAGCACTGGTGTCGATGCACAATTGTCCATTATCATCAATATCAGGGTAATTTAATTGAACCGCTTTTTATGGGAAAAAGTATTTATTAGCAAAATGAAGTGGTTTTCAGGCAAGGATTCACTATCCCTTCGCACCACTTCTAGAAATAACTTCTATCAGTTTATTGCGACAGAAAATCAATTCCGAGATTGGAGCCACCGACGTAAAACACTCAAGTGCTTTCTTTTACCATGGAGAAGTTTCAGAAACTGACACCACACTTCACTTACTAACCGCTTCAACGAGATGAATATTCGATCCCTGTAAGGCATACAACTGTGTTATTACACTGCTCTTTGGTATCCATTTCTTACAGCAACAATCCTAATTGCACCAATTACCATCAGTTCTGCTAGGTATATAAGGTATTAGACATTAATAATCCATTGTAAAATGTTAATTGGAACCAAGCATGGTAACTCATTTTGGGTAGCCAGAATAAAAGCTTCCTTATAATTTTAATTATACAGAGCATCTTATTCTCACCCAAAATTCTAAATATACATTTCACAAGAAACCCACGTTCATAACCCTTGCAAACGCAGGTTAGTTTTTTAAAAAATCAATTTGTTTCTGGTGGTTTTATGAACAATTTAAATAAAAAGGAAGAGTCGTGTGAAAGTAACTTAACTAACTTAATTAAATTAACTTAACACCGTACTTAATTCGAGAACACTTTAGGGATACAGTAGCAAAAAGTTTACAAAACAATCCACCACAATATGGAAAGAAAGCGTAATAAGATTGTGTCATAATAACAAACGACCTTCATTTACATGTAGGTATTATTTGAAATGTTAACAGAGAAACCAAAGTTTATAAATATACTTCATAGAATAGAGTTTCTCTGAATTCTGGTGAGGATGTCTGGCCATGCTTTCCCTGAGTTTTACGATCATACAAAAGTTTCTACTGTGGTTTATTGTCTACATCCGCAGCGATTAAATACGGTACCGTGATCGAGTTATGTATATTTAGCGGTCATTTCAGTTGAGATATTCTAAAACTAACCCCAACGTACAACTCGCAGTATTATTGTGGAAAATTAACCGTAAGATCGCCCACCTCGGTGCCGTGGTTGTAGCATGTCTGCCTCAAGTTAAAGAGGTCCCGAGTTCGAATCCCGGCCACGGTGAGTTATCTGGATAAGGTTTTATGCGGGGTTTTCCCTTATCCTCAAAGGCGAATATCGGGTAACTCTAAGTTCTATGGACCCTGGGCTCATTTGAGCATCATTTCATCCATTCCATTCATCGTCCGATATGACTTAACTTTGGTGGACGTAAATTACAACAACAAAAAACGTAAGATTTGATTATGTCTGAAGTTAGCAGGTACAATTGAATAGTGCAGTTTCCAACAATAAAATTCAATAACACTTTCATTCTTCAAACATTAAAGTTCGCAAATCCCTTCAAAAGGATGATTGTTAACTTCTATTAAATGTTTATCCTCAGATCTGCCCAGGAATATCTTGAGATTAAGGTCAAATAGCTCATCATTAGAGAACAAGATTAGAGATGCCGCCAAAGGCGAAAAGCTCTTCGCTTCGGCATAATCTAAGATTTTCGCTGATCGAGACCACAGTGTATTGGTGCAAAGTATGATGTACGTTGCGTGTGCTGCAATATCTAAATTGAATTATTCTCGTGGGGCTTACTCGGGCAACTATATCAGTTCATGACACTGCTGCATTCATTATGAACCAGAAAAAAGGAACTGCAACATAGCGTATATTACATTCCATAAAGGCTGGCTCAAAATTTAGGTGAGGAAAAATAAGCTCCAGGTTCCACACGGTAGCCTTTTCCCTTCTTTTCCTTTTTTCCGTTTTTGCCTTCATATAAGACAGCGCGTTTTCTGAAATAGGACATCGGTGTGAGAAGAGGGGGAGGGGGCAGGGATTCCAACACTGGCAGAAGTAAGCGAGCGGAAAAAACTTCACCCTGATATACATTATTCTTTCGGTGTAGAACCCGTGTTTCGTTGGTTAGGGTGCTAAGAGAAAGAGGTCCCTCACTCCATCCCTGCCGTTTCCCACTCCAGCCGTTTATATTTGCTGCTGCCGTATGTTTTGCAGGGAGTCCATCCTCTTTCCCAGGTTCCTGGCCGTATCATGGGAGAGACGTCGTTCCCTGTTTAACGATTCGAAACGCGGCCTCAAGTGGGTTACATGTACAACAACGCTCATATCATCGTAGCTTATTACATGGCTCTACTCTGTGCCGACACTCCGCTGCTTGTGTTCAACAACAGACCTCTTAGAGAAGTGCTCTTCTTCCCTCTACTCGCAAAAAGGACAATGTATTAGATCTCGCGCATTTTGTAAATCTTGAAAGAGTTTTAAGATATCTTGCTTAATGACCTGTGAATAAGAGTTGGTGGAAAAGTAAGAGGTGCTGCGTTGATGTATGAAAGCAGTTTTTGTTGTCCTCTAAAACCCTTGTAAAAAGATTTAACTCATAATAACCGCGCTAATAGCAGGAGCTCTTTTTGTAGCAGCAATTCTTCGGAACTGCCTCCGGTAAGTGAAGAAGGTTTAAAAAGTTCTTTTTGGTTGCACATTAAAATTTTTACTCACTGCTCGTATATACAGACAAGCATATAATGTGTCTGATAAAGGAACACACCCGATTAAACTGCTATTGATAAATTTAACCTCACCCACTGTCAGCGTGACTACTCCTATTGCTTGAGTATAATTCGAACCACTGGATTGGAGTAGTGATTTACCTCCCTAAAATATGGCAGAACTACCAAAGGATAACCTTATAAGGTAGTTGTATGAGTATACACTTTTGAATTTTAGCACAAAAACAAAATATAATATAATAACAAGTGGCAGACATCTTTTATACTTATATTGTAGCCGTTGTTCATTTTAACGATATAAGCAATAAATTTTGTCACGTCCTTCTCTGGAAGGCCAAATTATGTTATATTGTTTATTCTTTATTTACCAATCGTAGCAAAACTCTTGCAGTCCTTTCACAGAAGTATTCAAACTCTCTACTGTTTAATATTGATTTATAGATTCGTTTCCTATCCTGGATTGCTTTCCAAGCCAACCAAATATATAGGAATTGATTTCGAAATAAATAATTGATAATCTTTACAGTATTTTGCTCAAGATCATAATTATCGTTCTAAAGCATGATATTAATTTTTGTTTGATTTCAATTAACCAATTTTAATTTTCTAAGCTACTGTACATAATCATATGAATGTAAAATAAATGACCTATACGTGAATCGTCATATTTTATTGACATATACCGGTTTCGTGCAGATATCTGCAAGATCTTTTAACTTTTGTGATCAACTTTGTACAAAACCAAAGCTTGGGAAGAATTTACGGACATGTGATAAAAGTACATCCTCTACACTCAGTGTAATACAGTAAATATTAAATAAGCCGAAGTTTAATAAACCTTCTTTTCACTAGTACAAAATTAAATTTATTATTTAATTTAATATTTCATACATACATATATAAATTTAAACAAATTGCATATACTTTAACTATGTCTTTAAATGCATGTATCATTTGGTACTGCGATATCTGCAACGCTTCAAAAGACCAAAAATCTTAGACACCCTATATCAATGAAGCTTTTTGTGAAAATTGGTACTACTATTAAATATGGCATCTTTAATCTGCTCAGGGCAAGTGGTTTGTTTCTCCATGTTTTGCTTTGAATTTCTATTTTCATCCATGAATGGCATGTATTCTCAGAAACCACTCAACTTAAATTTCAGGATGTCAAAAGCAACAACTAAGTGCTTTTGTAAACCTACTTTGGTGCTAATAATATGGCTGGTTCATAGCGCAGATCAGGGCCGGCATGGAAGGCACTATAAGTGTGAATTTACCATCCCTCTTGTCCCCACTACTTTCACCAAAGGGTAAACATAGCCAGCTAAATCGGTTGATTCTGTCTATAGTCGCGTGGCAGTCATAACAGTGCAGAGGTGGTTAGCATGTGGTAAAGCACAGTTTTGATGTCATTTTTTTTCCAAAAGTGATTACAATCCATATTTCACCACAGGGAAATTTACAGTAATATGTACATCACACTAATATTTTATTCTCACATTCTGGAGACGATTTTTCTGAGGAAGGCAGCAATCTCGAAGGTGCTGAAATGGAGTTTGAGTACCCACGGCATAGGAGACTATGTCCTACTAATATTGGATACATTACTTTAAGGAGGCATCTCAATGCAGCGTATGCTGGAGCCTATAAATAAACCTTCAAAGTAACACACCATTGCGCAGTTCAGGGAAACAGGGTTTGAATTTGCACATACATTTACCGAACTGCACCCTTTTGCAAGAAAATCACTGGCCATGTTTGTTACTGCTTATCAACGTGTCCAACTGTACAGCATATTGATACTCAACGAGATCCTTCTACCCAAATCGTCTTCATATGTTCTATGTTTAACTTCATCCAGTTCGCTGCCAGACATTGAAGCAGTAATCATTAAAATTAAACGAGCAAGAATACCAAACATGTAAATTAAGCGAGCATAATTATGACTATTCAACAATGTATATTGCAAACAATTTCAATGCAGTTGTCGATTGTGACAATTATTTTTAAGAATACAGTATAGAAAGTATTTAAATATCTTTAGCAGCACAAGAGAAATATTTATTACTTCATAAAAATATAAGCATAAAACTTAAGTAATAAACATGTTAATACTCTAGAACTGTTTTCGTCCACTTAAGGTTTCACTAAGGTCAGTACTGTGAGCGATTTCTCTCACAATGCCAAGATGAGCCACCACTCATACTCCACGACTCATAGTGCCACTTACCCTCTGTGCTTTCGTAGTCAAACCTTGCATTCACGTCACTTGTTTGTTTACTTGCCAGATAGAAGGAAACAATGAGTGGCTGTAGGGGTAAATCATTTCACACTTCGGATACTCATCTTGCCGGCCGTGGCCAGTATTTGTCACTAGTTATTTCATGAAAATGTAATTCATAATGAATAATAATAAATAAGTTATTGCTTTATCCTTAATGAAATACTTATGAAGGAATTTAGATCAGTGGTCTTCGATGTAAAGGTGTCATTCTTATTATTATAAATAATTTCCGAGATAAGGGATTGTGAATTTAGAATATTTAAATTGGCGGTTAGGGTTTTTATAGTCTCCTCTAAGGTAAAATATAACTGTGATCCATAGAAGTAAACCTTCCATTGATATTAATGTCCATTTAGCGCAGAATAATGCTGCCTTGGAAGCTTCAGGAACCTGTTACATAGTAAGCAGAGTATACCCTGGGAGAATTCGTTCACATGCTTGATCAGGAACAAAGCAGATGGCTAAGTTCTCTAAGTGAATGATGGTCTCACGACCCCTCAAGAAGGAAAAGTGGAGTCAGAGAACAACGCTTTGCAGAGTGTCTGCTGACAACGGATGATGGAAGACTTGCAGCGACGTATCTCTGAAGTAACAAGAAAGTAATTCAAGACGTACAAAAGGAGGAATTCAAATCTAGTGACAACTCCTGGAATGGGACGTCAGGAAGCGACTAATATAACAATGGTCTTGAACAAATACTGTTGAGCATGTGGATAGAAACAAGTGAAAGCAAAGAGGTTTGCATCTGTGCAAGAAGCAACCATAAATGGACTAGAGAGTGCAACTAATGGAACGTAAGAATGAAAAGTGGAGTGGCTACAGTCATATTTTCACCTTAAAAAAGAATAAAATTCACAGGTGAGAAGATAAACTCCATCACAGTAACAGGAATGCATTGTTTGAAGTTTCAAACCGGCTAGCGATTTATTTCATTTTGTCAGCTTCTAACAGCGTAGTTAGGTTGGGACTTCTCCTCTAGAGAATGCTAAGGAAAAACAGAAAATATTATGAATGTAGTTCACATTTTTACAAAAGGCAGTCAATGAAATATAAACTATAATTCAGAAATGGCCAGCATCCCCACTGTTTTCCTAATATTGGAGGTAACAAATACTGCACACTGGATGTCTCCGGCTCTAGTAGCTATCGCTTTGTGCGACAAGGTTCCTCTGAAGACAATACACTATATGAGGGCCTACCGAGCGGGATGGATCAGGCGGTTCATTCAGGAGGCCAGTGTTCGGTTCCCGTGGCCAACCTACCTGACCCATAGGTTTTTTCGGAGATTTTCCCGGGTCGCTAGGCGAATGCTGGGTAGGTTAATTATCCCACAAATTTCCTGTATCCATTTCTTCTCCATTATCATTTCATATCATCCCTCTTCTGGTGGTCTCTTTCAGGGTAGAAGTGTCGGCGGGTGTCTCGGCAGTGCATGGCGGGATGATATGCTCTGACAAAAACTACTTCCTCCTCCGGTAGGTCGTTTGTCGGTCTCCTCGCCTCAGCTGGGCTATTTCGGGACCACCAGCTAGCGACCTTAGTGGCTCGCATACTGGGTTCGTTGCCGTCTCGCAGTAAGGGGAACGTGCCCGTTGTCCTGGCCTGTCGGGAGAGGTCTCTCTCTAAGGAAACTGTAGGCACCCTTTCCTCTGAACTGTCGTGGCTCCTTGGGTCGGCCACCCTCTGACTCCAAACCATATGGAGAGGGTTTGAAACAACATAGCAATATAAATAAAATATTTAAACGTCAGAACGTATAACACTGAGATGCTACGGATGTTGACCTTAATTTACCAAACCGTATCATTCTCATAAGACCCAATATAGGCATAGGATACCGCGCCATTTTGGCTACAATAGCTGCAAAGCATTTGCTTCTTTAGAATACAAGGTTATATGGAATATAACGCAATTTAATGACGGCTCTCTTTGATAGCTGTAGTGGCGGCGGCGGCGGCGGCGGTGGCGGTGGCGGTGGTGGTAGACAATACTCCGAAGCTCATTTATTTAAAGTTTTTGTTATGTTCTAATACAGTATTTGATTCATAAAGTTCAAGCCATATAGTAGAGCTGTCAGTCGACCCACATGTGGCATGAATCCTTGTCACTGTTTTATTTCCATCTCAACCTGAGGCAACAGCGTTTATGGTGCCACATATTCGTGATAGGCGCACATGGAGCAGAATGTCTTGTGCCCTCCAAAACACAGTTAATTTAACATCGTTGTTACAAATATTCCTTAGTTAGAAACTACTGAAAAAAACGTGAAATACATTAACATAAAGCAAGGAATTGTATTTTCCCTAGTCGAGGAAAAGAGGGAAGCTTATTTCAAATAACAGTTTTTGCTACGCTGAGGCTTAGAATGTGTTCTCCAGAACTCATTTTGCTTTCCAGAATTGGCCGTTTATGATCACATTCAGGATGAAGAGATTGCATCGCTCTGGGTAGTATTTAGCTTATACCACCTCCTGAATTCCTGGGACGAAAATATGAGGTGAGAGATTAGCAACAGTGACTAGTTCTAATGTGACAGCCATAACGCAGCAGTGTTCCTAACTTTTCTAGCTAGAGAATTCCGGTAGAGCATCTCTATGTTCAAAGTAGAGACGAGTTCGAAGAAGATACTGTTATCAGCTCCACAAAAGTGCAATCAAATTAACTACAGACGAATCACTTCTGAATAGCATTCAAGGGATTGCTTTAGTTGTTATTCCATTAGTTTACAAGCCTGAGAATTCTCAGTAATTTCAACCTACCATCGTCCTGTCACACATATGATTGTAAAGTCCACAATATTATGTGGAAGAATATGCATGTAGCTATTCATAATGGAAGAACAATGACGATAACTAGTGATATAATTTCTATGATCAGTTTAGAATATTATATTATACAACCAGACAATAATGGTAGTAATTAAAACCCGAGTATTATTATAGTCAAGTTTTATACGACTGTTTATGCTCCACCATGTATCTAAATTAAAGGTTTCATTTCAAAGCATTTATTTCTGGTTTGAGTGACATGTTGCAGTTGTTATTGTTTTGTCTAAATTTAAACGTAGTGCGTAGTACGCAGGTGTAGAAATATTCAGTACGTCCCTATAAACAGCTGTTAACCTGTGACACAGTTTAAACTAAAAATATTAAAACAAAACATTGGTGACATTAAAAGAGGAGACTTACTTTTATCGTGAGGCAATTAACATCAGGTGACTCATTTATAAATGTTTTCAATTCATCAGGTGTAAATGTAATCGCTTTTTTCCTTTATAACCTTCTAATTTGCGTTTTACTAACCTGTTCAATTTTGATTATTTAGATATATCAATTTGGTGCCTAATGTTGAGTGTTGATTTCAAAATAGATTAGTGAGTCCACAAAGTGGATGGGACAAGTGTTAGAAAAATAAAAACAGAAAGGTAAGAAAAGCATAGACAACGAAACAAACAGAGGAAGGGTTAGAGAGCGAGATATATTTTCTGTAAAAAGAAGTCAAATAAAATCACTGCCTCAAATTGTAATGTGTTTCTGATGACAGAATAATTGACTGGGCTTCGTGTTTTGTATATCTAAATTCCCGTGATCATTATCTGTGAGAAATTCTTGTAGTTAAGGTTTATGGAACACATTTTTATATCCCTGTCAAATTAGAATACAGTATACTGCGTGTGTTTTCAAATATATTAGCCACAGAAATTGGCCAAGAAATACCAAGTTTGTAAGGACACAGAGGACCATCATTTGGAACGTTCATTATTACTAAAAGTAAGCACACACTTTTCATCCTGTTTCGCATCATTAGCATTATTTAGGAGAGAAACGACGGGTCGATCCGCAGCTAATGCACGAACAAATTCGCATATCAGTGACGGGGAAGCGGAGGGATGCTAGACACAGCAATGACGAGAAACGCTGCTTCTCCATATTATTCGAGTTACAAGCCAATGCTAATAATCGTGTTTTAGTTTGGAATAATTCTTTGACTTTTTACTTTTTGTGGTCTTAAGTTTGAGATGATTACAAATCACTAATGTGTTTTTCAGGAACGCTAATTTTAACCCTCCATTAGTCGCGTGGGACATGGGAGTCTCCTAGCTTTATATAACTGATATAAGTGCTGTAGTTTCCGAACGAACACATCTACGTAATTGCCTGAGATTGGGATATCATTACGGAGGTGATTTGGTACGTAGTCCACCATGCTGAGCCCATTGTTGTTATGCCTCCAAATGGGAGAACCCCCGGGAAGAAGGACGATGCGAAGGAGACAGAGGGCGGCCAACCCAAGAAGCCACGACAGTACCGAGGGCAGGGTCTTTACAGTTTACTTGGAGATCTCCCCCGACAGGCCAGGACAAGGAACCTGCTCCCATACAGCGAGACGGAAAGGAACCCAGCAACCTAATGGTACCAAGGCAGGCAATCCGAGCCCTAATAATCCCTGGCTGGCGGTCACGAAGTGGTCCCAGCAGAGTAGCGGAGACCGGCAACCGACAAACCGGAGCAGGAAGTAGTTTTTCTCAGAGCATATCATCCTGCCATGCACCGCCGATACTCCCGCCGACACTTCTACCCTAAAAGAGACTACCAGATGAGAGATGATATGAAATGATGATGGAGATGAAATGGAGGGACAGGAAATTCGGAGGATCTAATTAACCTACCCAGCATTCGCCTAGCAACCCGGAAAACCCTCGAAAAAGCCCATAGGTCAGGTAGGTCGGCCACGGAAATCGAACCTAGGCCTCCCGAATGCGGGTCACAGACGAAACCGCTTGAGCCATCCCGTACGGTAAGTAATTGCCTTACTAGGACATCTAATATTACACCCTACTCGAATGTTTGTTGCGGCGACAAACTTTTATCTTTGTTATTGTAGCTACAAGAATGACAAATCTGCAGTTAGATGTCCTATGGATCTAGCGGGCCCCTAGCACCTACACCCGTTACATGTTGATGACATGCTTTTCTTAGTAAGTTGTGGACTTTTACATTGCCAGTGCCATTGTCATGAATATCGGTAAAAGGTATCATCTACAGAATCCTTGGGACAAGTACATCGACTATTTTGCGATGACGATGCCTTACCGTTGGATGACAATTTGTACGAATCGGATGATTCTGATTCTCAAGATAAAATGGAAACTTGATCAGTAGCTTCAGAAACAGTAGTTTTGATCTCAAGTCTATATGTTTCATTGACCAACTGTCAGAAGTTGTCGAGAAAAAGCCTGAAATAATCATGCATTACAACAATACTAATTCTGGAGTTTAAGTAATACATAAATTGTGTACTACGTACAATGTATCCATAACAAAATGAAAGTGGCCAATGGTAATCTTTTACTATACTATGTTGAATATTGTAGGTATTAATTCTAAGGTTATCTTTCTTGGAAACGAAAAAAAAAAAAACATTCCACAAGACAGAAATATTTGAAAGTTTTGTCCTTATCTTTACTGTCGCAACAACTACAAAGAAGAGCAACAGCGTCAAAGCTACCACCTAAAGAAATATAAACCTGAACAACAATGGGCAGATGAGTTTCCGAATGCTCCAGAATCACTGAAAAGTGGACGATGTAAACGTCGCAGTAAGGACAAAAGTAACAGCAAAACTAAATATGCATGTGGGAAGTGCAACGTTCCTTTCTGTTTGAGAAAAAATGCGAAAATTATTTGGGATAACTGGTTAGTCAGGGGAAACAGAGAAGAAATAGTTGATAACTTCGAGTAACTAAACATTTCTAATGACAAGATGTATTTTAAAATACGTTATGTTCTTTCCGTATATTGTAATGCAAATTATAATGTACACCCTATTCGTATTATATTTTAGCTTATGTATTTAGTATGATTATACTATTAGAGATAATATAACCTAAAAAAAGCCCAAAACTCGGGGCGAAAAGGAAAATTAAAAAAAAATACAGGCATATACGCACATAAATACAGCGCGAGCCTCTTAGGCCCCACGCGAAAAAAAATTGTGTTTTGCCAAGGCACGCGCCTAACGGAAAGTTAATAAGAACATTTTTCAGTATTCAGGTTTCCACTAACTGATGGCGTTACCTATAATGAACAACAGACGATGTTCCAGGAACTATAGTTTTTAACATACATAAGGGAATAGAGATTGCCAAAGTTCCTGGTTTACAGTAAAATGAGGTGTGTTTATGATATTCTATAACGTTAGTTTGAGAGTTAGAAAATAACGATGTACGGAAAACTTTCAACAGATGACCATAAAGTAAAATGAAAACAGCCCTCCCAAAAGCGTAAATTTCACGGTATACGCTTCACGGTTAATTAATTCAGTCCATCGACTACAGCCAGATTGTTAAGCTGGCTCCTGTCGTAAATTCGAAATAAAACAAACAGCGTGAAACCCATGCGATGTAATAAGAAGGTGAGCAAATGGAAGTGTTGAGTCAGGTGGTTTGCGGGAGCCAGCCAACTTGTCTTTCTTTCTGTTCGTCCGTCAGTCTATCTACCAGCACGCCGCCCAGTTACACGCAGTACCATGCACCGACGCCCCCACCCCCGGCAACGCCGCTCATCCCCCTCTCCCGCCTCTCCACCATCCTGTTTAATGACTCCAATTTGCAAGACCAACTTTTATTAGTCTATTAACCTGCAAGTTTATATGACTACTACCACTAGGCTGGTAGAGATGGCTGCATCGCGAAGAGCTACTGAACCCTTCAGTCGTGACCAACGTGCATAATGCTACTGCAGGAATACTGCTACTTTCTCCTTCCTTCCTGCTGAATATTCTTCTTCTGGTTGCCTCCAGTTAATGCGCGTGCACCGAAGTAAAATATATTCTCTTCGTGCCATTGTTTAAAACACGTGGCGGAATGCGAAGCGCTGCGTTATACGTTTTAACTCCACGTGAATCAACAGGAGAATATTGGACTATTTCGGAACGGCCGCTCTTCAAGCCTTTTCTCAGTGTTCTTCTAGGCCCGAGACGAGATAAAAGATTTATGAACTCTTCGCTGAAAAGGCTTTACCCATGCTTCCGTAGTATTTCGATTACAGTTCACTTTCCACGGTCTTTGGTGTGAAAACTACCACCACGTGCTTAATATAAAGAATATCTTAGGTCGAACACCAACTTCCAGCACAAAGATACTGACTATAGTCGGGTGATTCCACAGTAAATGTACATGTACCTGAAAATATAATATTATACTTGAGAAGACCGGACTACACTTTTAGCTTTAAATTCTGCAGTTCCTTCTAGAAAATTATCCATAAAGAAGTATTACGATGGTTAACTGCCATAAAGACGTAACACAAATGTGTGGGATATATTGATATTTTGGATTTCAGATTCTTTATATAGCTTTAGTGTTTTTCTGTGTATTTCTGTGTCTGCAGCGATCATACTTGCTCCAGGTATATAATGTCTGTTTCCACATCCAAAGCTTTTATTCTGCACACCACAAGATGTGACCTTATGATGTCAAATAATTTATATTGTTTACCAATTGTTTAAATATCAAATAGACAGTCACAAATTATAACCACGGAGCAATCACTGGAATTTCGTAAATATTCTAATTTAAAGTGTTTCAACTTAATTTAACTCTTCTCTTATTGAATTTATATCAAAATCGGTACATCAGAGCTCTTCACCTGTAATAGTTATTTTGTGAATAATAGGAATACAGTGTTGTAGGCGATGGTATGGTTGTTTTTAGAAGCCAATCGTAGTCTATCTAATTTTACGGAATGGGAGTCTGAATTAGTTTCTGGATTTAATGAATTTTAACTTTGGCCGGTCCCCATGGCCACCCTCACTAATGGTGCTTCATGGGACTGAGGATTGCGTGTTTGATTCCACAATCCTTTGAGTGTATGTACCTATATCTGTAAGTAAATCTAAACAAGCCAGGAAACACAAATACAAAAAGAATAAATAGAAAGAACAAATTTTGCTGATTTGACCATGTAGGACTAGGTAAAGTACTTACAGACGTTTCTTAGCTCTTCTATGGATCCAAAGTTCACTCATTATATGACTGTGGGCTCTGTTTCTCTCGTCTGTGCAAGTTGTTCCAGTCTTTTTCTTCGGTTTGTCCTCTTGGTCAACTAGCCAAATCTGCACCTTCATTCCAAAGATGCTCCTGCCTAGTATATCATCATGACTGATTCCTGCCAATTCTAAATCATTTATACTTTGCCAATCTATTTCATGGTGTCTACTTGCACTTTACTACTAGTTTCGTAAAATTCCGTAATTTGTTTTGTGAGCTTATTTGAAGTTAATAGTTTACTACTACTACTACTACTACTACTACTACTACTACTACTACTACTACTACTACTACTACTACTACTACTACTACTACTACTACCACTACTATCATCATCATCACCATCATCATCATTATTATTATTGTTGTTGTTGTTGTTGCAGCTTTTGTTTAAAAAAGTGGCAAGAGAATCCAAGGTAACGCAAACGTTTCCTTATAAAACTAAGTTCTTTTTCGTTGAGCTTCTCCACAAGTTACTTACAGCAGATGGAGGTATTGCCCTCTATCTGGAAATTTAAAATCAAAATTTGATAAAAAAGGTATGTATTAAGGTCATCTGAATCAGAAAAATAAATTGTAAAAGCGATCATGTGTGTGTTAGTGTGTCTGTGTTAGTGTGTGTGTGTTAGTGTGTGTGTGTGTGTGTGGAGGGGGGGTGGGTGAGTGTGTTGGAACAGCCTAACTTCAAGCTAAATTTCGACACTATTAAATAAATATAATGCTGAACATAATTTTTGACAAACGGAATTCCAAAACTTTTACCGAAATCTCCTACCACAAAACATTGTATAATTTGATAAATATACCTAATTTTTGCCCGCCTCGGTGGCGTAGATGGCAGCATATCTGCCTCACGTTCAAGAGGCCCGAATTTGAATCTCGGTCAGGGTGAGTTACCTGGATAAGGGTTTTCCGGGTTTTCCCCTCATCCTTCAAGACGAATGTCAGCTAACTCTAAGCTCCATGGACCCTGGACTCGTTTGGTCACCCGGTTTCACCCAACTCATTCACCGTCCGATATAACTTAACGTTGGGACGGACGTAAATTACCAACAACAAAAAATAATAATAATAAAAATTATTTTTATTCTCTCAAAACCTTATTCAAGAGTTTGATTAAAAGAACCACAGCGAGGGCGAGAAGTCTCGGTATCCCCTAGTATGGAACGCTAATTTATTTGTTTTATCACAATTATTTATTAAATATTCAACATATCTGAATGATCTCCATCACGCTATGAACACATTTCTATATGTTCCCATGTTCTGCTTCATAGTTTTGAACATGACTGAAGTTGTACTGAGAAATGCATCCTCAACAGCATTGCGTAGTTCTTCGTTTGTAGCATAACGAATGGAGTTGCGCGCACCTTAACTTATCAGGTGTGGTAAAGTCGGGACTTCTGGGTGGCCATTTCAAGGGAACTAGTGCTGCTCCATGTGACCCATCCACCGTGCACGAGAATATTCATTTAGCAATTCGGGCACTGCAAGAGCGTAGTGAGGCGGTGCTCCGTCTTGCTGCAAACATATGCGTTCCGCGAGGCCTCTTTCCTCAAGCTGAGATATTAATCATGTTTGGAACATGAATAAATAATTTAGGCCGTTGACAGTCCCTTCAAAAAGGTACAGTCCAAACGAATGATGTGATGTCATCGCTACCCATATCATTATGTGAAGCGGGATCCTTTGTAACTTAAGTGTGTAATGATTCTCTTTGACCGAAAGAGAATATATCTAGCATGTATGCTGCGATAAATCGCACATTTATGTGCAAACATAACTTTGGTACGGTTCACTGCATTTGAAACAGTATACAAAGCTAGGCGTTAAAACGTTCTCATCACGTTCCCTATCCAATAACTCGTTTAAGAACTACGGTCAGAAAGGTCTAATTTTAAGGTACTTTCCTAACATGTGATCTCATATTGTTATCCTCGTTATACCGAGCTCCGAAGTAAGTTAACGCACCGTTTTCATAGGGGATTCTTCTACCTAAGCAGACATCCCGGCACATGTTTCTTCACGTGTTTTCTTCCCTCTACTCCGCGGCATTAATTCAACACTGCCAACGTTAAATTGTTGCTTTTTGCGGTGGAGACTTATTAAATATTTCCTGGAATTCTCCCATAATCTGTCTGATTATCAGCCCTGTGTGTTGGCGTTCATGCAACCACACACTTGTCAATAAGCGCTCTTCAATAGGTAGTAACTATGATATTCAAAACTCAACTGCTAAAGCATTGAAAATAATTCCAAGAATCGGTAGGTAGTAACGTAGCTGCCAATTTGCATTACAACATTGGAGTCCAAACAGTTGCAGGGGTTCAGGAACCTCTCGCCCACACTGCATGTCTAACACATTTGCGCAATTCATAAAATCAATATAGGTATTTAATTTTATAAAAATAGCCTGTGAAATTAGTTTTATTAT
Source organism: Mantis religiosa (assembly GCA_030765055.1). Taxonomy (NCBI): domain Eukaryota; kingdom Metazoa; phylum Arthropoda; class Insecta; order Mantodea; family Mantidae; genus Mantis; species Mantis religiosa. Next base: position 99,815,270 of record CM060948.1, on the reverse strand, counting down.
GAGTTAATTGTGTATGTTTATATAAATGGCGTAAACAATAACATTTCCAATAATTTGAAATAGGATCTATATCTCTCTAAACACAGGTTACTGCTAAACCCTTTGTGCCATCAGAAATTTGAGGTATTTATTTTTATTTTGAAACAGGAACTTTGGTTCTCGAATCAATTATTGATTTAATTATGTAATATGTTTGATAATTATACACCAATTTGAGAACTGTAACTAGCAATGCTAGTGAAAGTAAAATTGTAGACTTTGATGTAAAATAATGTAACGAACCTGGGCAGATATACTTTTGAAACACTGCACTCCCGGGCGACAGTCTATGAAGGATGGATGTCCGACAACAGAATGGAATGCTAGCTATTTTACTGTACCGTTATACAGGTCAATATAGCCTTAGTTTTTCCTTGTGACGCCGTGCTGTGTGTATAAGAGGGTAGCAACCCCAATGCAGTCCTCATTTTTTGCTCATTGCTCATTGCAGGCAACTGTATTGTATACATCCGTCTGGTGTATCCGACGACGTTATGAATCCAGTAAAATGTATTATAAAATGTCCGTCAAAAGTGCAGCTATTTAAGGGTGCCCGGGTTCAACAAGTGTCAGGACAAATTAAAGCAATTCAGAGATTATCGTTGGTTTGTGTTGTCTCAACCTTAACACCCTAAGAACCCAAAAAAGAGTCCATGTAGGAGACAGCAGCTAGAGCCAAGGGTAAAGCAAGCAGCAAACGACGACGTGGAGACCGAGGGAAGAGTCCTGAAGTCGAATCCAGGTACGTGCAGCCGTGAGGAGAGAGAAAATACTGCCGCAATTTGTTTGAGTTTTTCAGTATTGTATCTTGTTTAGCTGTTATCACTATTGAAATGTACGCCTTTGAATATATTTAAGAGAGTGCAGTGTTTCAAATGATATCCATGAATATAACCATTACAAGGCCATTTAATGAGCACCATCGGTATTTTAGCGACAGAACGTGAGTAAAAGAGTTAGAAAGATCCAAGCCGGGAACAATTGATCCGTAACAATTAACTTACAATAAAAAAGCATTTTTCTTTTGTTAAAACTATCAAAGGCCATTTTAAAATTTCTGTGAATTATAGAGCGCATTAAAACCTGAACCACGTTTAGGTGGTTTATCTGCTTTAATACCACTTAAATGTATTTGAATAACATTGGTGCATGTCGTTAAAATAAGTCTTGGATTTGGAGCTCTCAATTTTTCATCTCAATGGTTCTCGTTGATGGTTACGTCATTCGCTTCTTCAAAACAAAACACTTTGGCAGTGAGGACTCCGTTTTCGATCGATCAGATCTTCAATGTTGGTAGGTAATTAAAAACAGAAAATGAAGAATGAGACTTCGTCTAAGCGTAGAAGGCAGTAAGTGCCAGAAAAGCAGTAATCACTATTCACTGCCTGCTATACTAGTCTTTCCCTTGTAGAGGGCATCTTCATCCAGTGTTGACGCTAAAGGGATAACCAATTCACGTACCCAAGTTATTGAAGAGGGACAAATATTTGCAACAGTAAGTACGACCACAGAAGCCAAACAAACAAGAAGAACTAGAAGAAGGGACGTTAATCTGAATTTCTCTACCCATCGTATTTTTTCTGTATGACTTTTAAAACCTATTCTTATGAAAACCTAATTTCTGTAGAATTGTTTTAATCGTAATAAAATTATCAGAAATATCTCCCTTACAAATTTGGTTGTGAGTGAAAGAAGTGATACTAAAATGTATACAAGCAGGTTAAAGGTCCCAAGATTCCATACTCTCCACATTATTTTCAGAGCAATATGATTAGCTTCCATCATCATCATCATCATCATCATCATCATCATCATCATCATCATCATCATCATCATCATCATCATCATCATCATCATCATCATCATCATCATCATCATCATCATCATCATCATCATCATCATCATCATCATCATCATCATCATCATCATCATCATCATCATCATCATCATCATCATCATCATCATCATCATCATCATCATCATCATGATCATCATCATCATGATCATCATCATCATCATCATTAGTAGTAGTAGTAGTAGTAGTAGTAGTAGTAGTAGTAGTAGTAGTAGCACTAGTACTAGTAGAGTAGTAGGAGTAGGAGTAGTAGTTACAATACTATTTCATACTTTTTCCAATGCAATTTAAGCTTTCAGAAAGACTTATTGGTTTATGCGCGAAGTTAAAATTGTCTCTTCCCCGCCGCTGTAACTTTGGTCTACAAACTCCTACGGGCAACAACTCGAAAAAACAAAACAGTATTATAATGATGCTTGCTCAAGTAAAATGAAACATAGTAATAGTTTCGTAAAATTGGATAACCAGCATTAACTTGGCCGAAAATCAGGAGGATAAGAAAACTTCGTTGGTCAATCAGAGATAAATGCTATCGCCAATGTTAGGTAATAAAATTTCTACGCTGCTGCCATAAACATTACGGTATTCGTTTACATTCTCTTGTGAAACAAGAATATGTCTCGTTGCTTTCTTTTCTCGTTGTGATTCTCGCCCCAGCTTTATTACGTATCAGCCTTTACAGGGTAACGTTGACTGTGGAGGTTAAAAATTACGAAAATAAAATACTACAAGTGAGTTGTGGATTGAAACACATAATTGCATAGGCAAATGTTGCGTAAAACTATTTCCCTTTTATTAGAATTTTCCGTTTAAAGGAAATGTGTGAACAGCAAAGGAAAAGAAGCCTTTTAGACATTTTATATTACACTTAATGCATTTAATGCTATAGGGACATACAAAAAAACCATGCTACAGCAATTTAGACACTTTTTGTAAGTCTAGCAGACGCACAAAGGATAATCTGATACTCTTTCGGGTAAAGAGAAGGAAAATAGGGGACATGAAACATGACAAGGGAACGGAGGTGCATCAGTATGGGCAAACATGCAAGGTTCACATTTCCCACCTACATTACAAAGTCAAGAAACAGTTTAGAGCGTATTCGTAATTATATTCAGGAAATTGCTTTTTATATAGCTAATTAAATGGAGATTTTCCTACCTTAGTTTTGAACATGAAAAAAGTTTGACATTAAGCAAACGGAGAAGAAATAAACGAGTTTTGTTTACGGACACTGCTGTTTAATTACCTGGTTCTCAGCTCCCACTCCATTTTAAGACCGTTTAAATTTGCTCAAAAACCTTTTTGTAGATTTGCGGTTGTTTCAGGCACCATAGATCTACGACACGAGAACCCATGCTTGACGTCATTTCCAAGAAAATCATTTTAAGTATTTTACGTCCGAAAACATCACCACCGGGTTTCCTCCCGCGATCTCGGCAATTAGAAAATACCTCCTTACACCTAGACCACAAAGAACATCATAAATTTAGAAGAAGGGTTATTTGGATCACATTTTTATGTCAGTCAACTTAACTCTTAGTAATAATCTGAATATATTACTGATAATATTATCTTAAAAACAATAGAATATCTACCTTTATTACTCCAGTAGTTGGAGTAACTACTGCACTCCAATAAACACTTGATACGAATATTTCACCGGAAACACATGTTTACAGCTGCCTAAATGTAAACTGCATTTTTGGAAAAATATTCGTTTTGTTGCGCGCACGTCCGTGTGCGAAAGCTACTACTGAAAGGTTTAACGTTGAATAAACACCAGCATGTCACTTATGTTCAATAACTCCCAAAGATGCAACATGGAAATATCCTCCACTCAAGTTTCCCATTAGATTAAAAATTCTTTTGGTTTTCCAGAAACTTTTTATTGCTATGTTATATACGTATTTAGAATACTTAACCATAAAATATAAATGAATGAGTAAACTAAGACTGAAAAATTCAGTGTCATAGCCGGGATTTGAACCACGGATCTCCCGCTCTTCGTGTGGTTGCTCTAACCATCTGAGCTACTATGGCCAACGTGCCGGCACGACATGAAATTCTCCAACTGACTCATATGTTTCCACTGGGAAATTTTTCAGTCTGGCTCTACTCACTCAAACCTTAGCCTACACACGGCTAGTGTGGAAGAAATGATTATTTCCATAAAATATAAAGTGCAGGTTGCATCTGTTGGTACTGGCTGTAGAACGCCTTTTCATTCAAGGAAAATGTAATATAAACCATAAGTGGTGTACAAAAGTACTACACAAACAAATGCAGATCTTATTAAAACACAAAATGTATCAAGTGTAAGGCCTTTGTGACGTCAGTATTTTTATACATCCCTTATTGGATAGACTTTCACAATAACTGTTCAATCTGTGAAAGTGCTGTCTCTGTTCAGTAGTTTCCTATAAAGTTATGGAAAGACTGTCGAGTTTATAGGTCACCATATAGCGAATATTTTTATAAACACACGTCCATGGCTTTATTCTCCACAACGAAATGTGTAATATTGAAAATAAGGTATTACTGGAATAAAATATATAGAAAGCAATATAAATGCCAGAAGTAAGATATCTGACCTACATATTGTGCTACTTGTATAAAGAACACGATTACCCTTGTTTTAAGCAACAGCAGATTAAGGTATTATATCGCAAAACAACTAGAGTATTGCTAAGCTCTAGCAACAGATGATTTAAACAATGGCGCAAATATTAATAATATTAACCCTAACCATAATAAAATTAAAAATAAATATATGTAATATAATTTTAAATGTCCGTATAATTACTTATTCTGTAACGTATCTAAGCAGGTAGAGGACATCTATCATTTCAGCAAAAAATTTGATCCTATGATGTTAACACAAATATATCTTTGTATGTGTGTATGGAAACCTGAGTCAAAAAACAAAAGAAAAAGGTATCTTAGAAACAGTTTTAAGCGCGGGTGTCTGTCTGTCTCACTGAAAACAGCGTTATACAGAAACAGCCTGAGAGAAACCAAACTTGGTATTTAAGTTCAGAATGCTTCCGAGATGCTACACGATGTTCAAGAATATCCACACACTCTATACTACCCTTAGAGAGGTATTTTGCGCAGTTCTTTATTTTCTCAAAATTCGCTTTAAGAATCTCAATGAAAATGTTTTCATTCTAAAGTTAGATATGAACTGATTCAGTGGGAGTGTAATTTGAAAATGGACAGTAGCTCTAGGGAGCGGACATTGTTAGTGTCTGCCACAAGAATGAGCATGGGCCAGTTTGTTAAGCCGATGCCGTTTACGGCAAATGTACGCAGCATTGAATTGAAGTATTGTATCATATTGTTTTCCAAAATTAGGTATATTACTTTGAGCATAATACTCTATTATTAACATTTTTATTATTAAACAATATAATTAGCAGTATTAAATATCTTGACGCAGTGATCCTAGAGATGGTTATCGTGTGTTCAGCGCCGGGCAGTTGGCACATGTAAGCTAAGCTCGGCCATCGTGAATTTTGGAAGCGTTATCATCAGATAACCGGAATTTTTCAGAAGTCTCGCCGTGTTGGGGATTCTGAAACTGTGTGAAATTTCCTACGGCTATATAAGCAAGTAGTCTCACAAGTCAATGAGTAAGTTAACGAGTGCGTTTTATTTGCGACGAAAAATGACTTTCTGGGATCATGTTGATGCCTTGCAGTCATTGCTATGACTGCAAGAGGTTTGAGATGTTCTGTTTTCGATTCCCCAACTATAGTGTACTGTGCGGAGGAAAAGGGTACATTTTTATTTTTATTTTATTCCTTCACGATGAAAGTGAAGTGAAAATGAGTTATTGGAACTAGTTCACTTTAATGAACTGACAGTATGGGCTACTAAAGGCCCGCTGAAAGTTAAACTGTTTCATTAAGTGAGAGTACAGAAAACTGAACGCAGTCACAATGCGGTGAGAAACGGTTAGTTTGTGTATTATAAAATAGGATTGAATTCGTAACAGCATCATCATAAATTATTTGTAACTTTAAAGGAAAAATAAACAAGTTTAACAACAAATCCAGCAAATTCTGCATTATGTTTACAAAAGATGCCAATTTTAATTGTTCCAACAAAGTTGATAGTTCTTCTCCTTAACACCTTATTACAAGTTGCTTCATTTTTGTAACATTTTTTTTTCTATTTACTCCCAGCCTTCCAAACGAGGTTGAGTGTAGTTCCTGCAGATGACATACCTTTAAAGTAATATCGTCCAGCTTGCTACTGACAGGACCACCGCTGTGCTGGGGAGGATATGAATGACGCCAACATTTTCCCCTTTGCTCATCTTGCTGTTTTCCCCTCACTATGATATAAATATTTAAGGCAAGTTCCCAACCGAACTGCTCATTACTAAACAACAACTCAACTGAGTATTGAGGAGTGTATACCAAGTGATAATATACAATGTGCGTGTGAAATTCATGATATTATATGGTGTTATATTATGGATACTGTTTTAACAGGAATAGTTTTACACAAAACGAACCATAAATACTGCAGCAAACGTAAGTAAACTAATATATTGTAACCTTATTCATTTATTTTCAATTTTAGTAGCTTCGTGCAGGCGTCTTTTATATTTTCTGGTGTTACAGATTACAAATATATTTACGTCTGTTCTGTTAATTGTCAAAATCATAATTGTTTCTCTAGTAGGTAATAGCAGTTTTTGTTTAAATCAGTTCAACTCCAAATAAGGGGATCTCAGCTGTTTACATTTCAATTCTGCTCCTCCAATACCTACGATACAACTAGTGTGTCGTATGGGACGTGAAGCAGATATTTTTCAAGAAGCAGAAAAGTACCGGAGAAGTAGGGTATCATATCTTTAAGGTGCTGGAATAGAATAGCAGTGGCATAATTTACTTAGATAATTTTTGTGTCTAGTAAATACGCAAACCGTTTACAATTAGTATAATGTGGAAGGACAATGAGAGTCATATCTCCTGCCAAGAAGATCGACAGAACCGAGCTCCCTAATATTTATACGGAATGTTTGCCTACCCTATCGGATGCACTGTCATTATAGGTTCGGAAGGTAACATGGCTGCAACACGCTTTAGCTCCAGACCACATTGATTTAAATGTGCGAAATCTCCTGAAAGTCACATGTCCAAATCGATCGATTGTTAAAGGAGGTCCAATTGAACCACACTCCAAAATCTTACACTCTCGATTATTTTATTTGTTGTACTTTCCTTCTTAACCTCAGAGGAAATAAACGAAGAATATCCATCACCAACACAAACCATTCTCAAATTTCGAGACAGTACAGACAAACCGTGAGTTACGGAAATGGGTTCCTAGAAAATGAATGCGTTTACCGTTCCACAAATCACACTAATCGTATATCAGTGTTCTTTAGAGACACCCGATTTGCAGTAGAACTGTAAGAAATCTATATGCATGTAAAGAATGTTTTAACATTAATTCGTTTGCAGTATGTAGGGAATCGTTGAATATCTCGAGATTTCTGCCAATATAAGGCAAGGCTACACTGGTTATTCGCCGAAAATGTTGAAAGTTACGGAATTTTCTTTTTTGGTATTTTTTTATTAGCTTAAGGTGTGTAGTAATAGATGGCTTGCTATTTTTATTATTTATACCATTTTAGGCACAATTTAAAGAGACCTTTAACAATCGTTGAAAGTAACATTCATTACTTTAAAATTAATTCTGTGAGAAACTATTTTCTAACACTTTTCAGTATACAACATGCCTCACGCGTCGAAGTTTTTCATTTAACTTGGTGAAACTTACAGGATAGGTCCATAATATGTAAATAAGAAACTTCAAATTCCCCCTTTTTGTTTATGCTCATGTTTTGAAAATTATATGCTGTTAAGGGTAAAAAGTTAATGTTTTCAAAATTTTGAGAGATAATACATGGAAAATATTTTACAAGTGCTACAATAATTTCCAGAAATAAGAATGTGGGTCTTTAAAAATTGCTCTTTATTAGCCGAAAACAAAAATTGAATTTAAAAGCGCAAATTTTTTGACGCGTAGAACAAATCGAGTAATTTTTACAATATTTTCAGAACAAAAATTAATAATTTATGAAATACTTGGTATAGAAACATGAAGCTTTGCATGCCAGTTTAAAATGATGCTCTAATTATGTAGCTAAATTTTGATAATGATAGATTCATTATTATCGAAACTGGAATTTTCAGTGTATTACTCTAAATTGGATAGTAGTTTATTCTGTATCATGTTTGCAATGACAACATTATCTGGTTAAAATTATTACAGCAAGTTACCTGTGTTAAAAATGAATGTAATTATTCAAGAATACTCTAAAATCCCGTATGAAGTGATAATAATGTCAATTACGGTTTCAATACTTAACTTAGCAGCTGCAAATCCATCTTCCTCATTAAACGCTATTAGGATTTTCAACCCCAGCAAGAGGTAGCGGCAGCTGTCAAGCTGGTGTACATTTTGTGAGTACCTTTGTATAACAATTCCCACCATCACTGTTAAATATATTATTATGATGGCTATCACAATCGTCAGGATTTCAACATATTTTAATTAAATGATTAAAATTGAAGCCCATTTCATTTTTAAGGTATCTGTAACTTCTTTGCCCATTTCGTTTCGATTATGCTCCACAGTTCACTATACTGTGCTTTTGCACAGATGTTGTAATGTAAGATTAGTTCTAATGATGTTATCTTCTCCATTACATTCAATACTTTCTTTTAATATTTGTGTATCTCGTTTCTTTGTGACTTATTTTTACGATTTCCTTTAGGCATTGCAGTAATTCAGGTTTATTTTACATAATTTAATGGATAGATTAGCAATAAATAAGATGCTATTGTTTATTCATATCCTATTTTTAAACACTTCTGGGTGTTTCCATAAATTTCTTCAAGCTGCTTCTTCTTCTTTTTGTAATCTGCGTCCTCCAACGTTAAGTCATATCGGACGGTGAATGAAAGGGTGAAATGATGCTCAAATGAGCCCGGGGTCCATAAAGCTTAGAGTTACCCGACCTTCGCCTTTCAGGATAAGGGAAAATCCTGGACAAACCTTATCCAGGTAACTCACCCTGACCGAGATTCGAACTCAGGACATCTTGAACGTGAGGCAGACATTCTACCACCACGCTACCGAGAGGGCAAGCTACCGTTTTGCATCCTAAATACAGAACATGCGTACTTTTCTTAAAAGTGCACTCCAGCATTAATTATCTTAGATCTTAGCGGTTATTTATTAATCCTAATCTCATTTCTTAGGTTAATATCTAACTCATCAAATAAAGTCACTTATTTGCGAACAAGATATTATAAAAGTAGAGTTCAAGAGGTCCCGAATCTCGGTCAGGGCGAGTTACCTGGATAAGGTTTTTCCGGGGTTTTCCCTTATCCTGATAGACGAATGTCGGGTAACTCTAAGCTCCATGGACCCCGGACTTATTTGAAAACCATTTCACACATTTTATTCATCGTCCGATATAACTTAACGTTGGAGGACGTAAATTGAAAAAAAAAAAAAAAAAAAAAAAAATAGAGTATTTAACATCTTTATATTACTTTGAATAATTTGAATTTTTAATCCATTTAAAGTGCGATTATTATAGTAGTTGTAACAAAATGCCTTGTTATGTCTTTACAAACCCAATAAACGTCATATTGTTGGTTTAAAGTCGGTTCTTTCTAACATAATCTGCTTCAGAATATGTTCTCTAGTCTCAGAATTACTTTTCTATAATCCTAGAGATGTTTATATATTACAATTCCTACCTACTAAGAGTACTTTTTAAAAATATTTCTTCACTTTTTTGATTCGTGTACGCATTACACTCTATATATTCGATTACCACTTAATAAAATACTTAATTTCATGCTTATTCCTTATTTTCCTCGTAGAGACGCGCGCCATTACGTTTGTCTTTTTCTGACAACTCTCAGATGTCGTGACATCTTGTTCTGACCGCAGCGGGTAACTGACACATTGTTTTTCAGTAGAGGTTAAGCAAACTTCACTCGCCGTATGAATGTAACTCACCTCTTTACATTTGGCGTATTATATGGCTTACCAGTGCGCCAATTTTCTTTCTGTATATTTTACACATTTTAGTATAGTCTACTTAACATAGTTTAGTGAAATATATGTTATGGATTGTTTGAGACACCCAAGACACTACCCAATCTTCCGTTACTCCTGGACTCCCTCCTTTCCGCCCAATGAATGGAAATCCTCACTGCACTAAATAGACTACAAAATCCCTGACCACTACCTAAATAGTAGATATGTATTGTTAAACAAAATGATATCATGACATTTATGAACAATCAAATATGTAAAATAAAATAAAAAGAAGAACAAAATAAAATTAAAAATTAAAACAGATATTGTCGATATTAATAAATCAAAGAAAGTATGTTGTATAAAATAATAAAGTAAAAATATGTAAAAAACGCGACAAAAATAGTTCCGTCCTTAACAAATGTTTTACTGAATATCACAGTGCCACATTGCTAAAATAATATTCTTTATAGTATTTATTTACATATTGGACGAGGATTATAATACGAATCATATAAATTTTACTACACATGAATAATTGGAGTTGTATTTATGGAAACTAGTTTTGCGGTATAACTGTAAGGTACAGTCATGTCATAGGTTTTTTTGAGAAACGTAAACCAACGGATGGAAGGAAGGAAAAAACATGTCTGTATTCTGTATTATATCACATATTAAGCAATGTTTTTTTTTTCTGCTGGATACCTATTTTATTCCTTGGAGTATATAAATGTGGTGGTCAACAATGAGACGCCAAGACAGGCTGATGTAATGCATGGGCTAAACGAGTTTCACTCACAAGTCAGTTGACGTTGTCTGTTACTTTAGTAGGTCTATTCCCTCCCCAAAATACCAAGTGGAATGGCTCAGGCGGTTTCGTCTGTGGCCCGAATTTGGGAGGCCCTGGTTTGATTCCCGTGGCCGACCTACCTAACCCATGGTTTTTTCGAGGGTTTTCCCGGGTCGTTAGGCGAATGCTGGGTATGTTAATTACATCCCCCGAATTTCCTGTCCCTTCATTTTATCTCCATTATCATTTCATATCATCTCCCATCTGGTGGTCTCTTTCAGGGTAGAAGTGTCGGCGGGGTTCTCGGAGGTACCTGACAGGATGATATGCTCTGAGGAAAACTACTTCCTCCACCGGTAGGTCGGTTGCCGGTCTCCGCTTCGCTGCTGGGACCATTTTGGGACCGCCAGCCGGACATTTGGAGCTCGGATCGCCTGCCTGGAACCTTTAGGGCTCAGCTGCTGGGTTCGTTGCCGTCCCGCTCTAGGGAAGCGAGTTCGTTGTCCTGCACTGTCGGGGGAAGTCTCTATCCAAGTAAACTGTAGGGACCCTGCCCTCTGTCTGTCGTGGCTCCTTGGCTCGACTGCCAGCTGTCTCCTTCGCCTCATCCCCCCCAGTTTGGGGCATAGGAACAATGGGTCCAGCATGGTGGCCTAGTACCGAATCCCTTTCCTAATGTAATCCTAATCCTTCCCCAAAACACATTTAGACACCAGAAAATGTGTCCAAAGATTGAATATTGCATTTCATTCCTTGTCTACCACAATGTCAAACGCATTAGGTATAAATAACACAAAAGCCGTTCCCAAATATCGAAGATGTATTCAAGGTTTATGTTAAGGTATTAGACCTCGATAATTCAACAGAGTAACAAATATATTCAGGTTCTCATCTCTAACGCTACTCTAAGACTCAAATGTCCTCCTTATCTGCAATAAACCGGTTATATTTCTGGTCTAAATACCAGACAGTCTTTGTTAGATACGCCGGCTTCGAAGTGGTTAGCTGGCAACCAAGCCAGAGGCTATTGCTCAAGTAAGTAAGCGTGGCTGTTTTGTGGTCATGCTCTTTAGGGCCTGACATATCCAATTTAGCCGGTGCATTTACCTGGTGATTAAGCTACCTCGTGCGACTTGAAATGTTCCTATATGCATAGTGCAATCAAAAGAGAAAGAGAGAAGACAAAATTTGGATGTGTGCTTTCACATTACCTTCTCTAATAGCTCCTGTGCAAAATATGTCTGAAAAAGTGTGTCCCTTCATTTATTTCCAGTTAATTGAGATAAACATTTATAGGAGTGGTTTTATTACATTCTGTTATAAGGATACGTAGAACTGAAATAGAAGAATACGGTAGGCTTAAGCGATAATCAGATATTTTAAGAGTTTGGGGTTATGTGATGTCAATTCCATTCTCTTCGCATGGCCTAGGCATCAAAAATACCAATGACAGCTTCCTATTTGAGGGAAAATGTAAGTACCTATTATAAAATGTTTAAAAAAATAAGCAGAATCTCGGAAATGATTTACATGTTTAGGCTTTTACGGCCGGCGTTAATCCAATACAATGTTGTTTCCGGCCTTCAAGCCCGGAAACAACATTCTATCGAAAATGATTTTCTCGAAAAAAAGTTTCCTGCTTTAATGAGACTTAACTTTGTTTTAAAATTCAGTCTGTCTCTTGTAATTCACCCGTTAATTAGTTACATAAGGTAAAGAGAACATTAGTAAAATGAAGACATACATTTTATTAGTGAATCAGTATAGGTCTGCCTCACGATGTTACTCTAATTTGTAGCCGTCTGCCCTAATTATGTTACGCCAAGTTGTAGTGGTGATCTTGCTTCTCACTTGAGCGGAGAAACCTATGCGTGGGTGAGTAATCAAAGTAAATGTGCAACCGAATCTGAGTTTGAAATGTTTTAATAAACAGTATTCACTCTAACTGAGAAGTTGCCGACCTATGGAAACTCATATATAATTATACGGAGTTAATATATTTGAATCCTTTACCATGCGATTCTATGCTTGCAGTTACGTCTTGTTCCACCGGCGATCCAATCAGAAGTGCCTAAGATTACACCCAGAATGTCCTACTCAGCTTCAGTATTCTCTTAATCACAAGCCCTTTTGCTTATGACCCTTAAGACCCCCACTAGCTTCTAAGACGATGTTGCCACTTCATTTCTACATTTCTGAAGTTTGCTTCTATCGAACCTAAAGTATCTCTATAAATATGTAATAAATGCTCTCACATATTCCAATAATTCCAAGCTAGCCTGTCATAACTAATCTGGCAACTTTGGATACTGACCTTATCCTCTCGCAATCTTAAACGACCGGACCACTTCTACGAACAATCCTGAGAAATAGCTCTCGCTAATTACCTTACTTAAGGTAATCTTAACCCGAGCCAAACTACTCATAATCTGTTGCCAAATCTAATATCCGTTAACACTGAATACAAATGCACAAAATATTTATATTTTATTTTAAGTTTTAATTTATTCAAGTAATTCATAATATTAGTATCATTAATCTTAAATATATCTCAATATTTTGGTGGTTTAATAAAAATTTCTAAATGCATTTTTGAAAAAATAAAAGTGTTTATAACATTTTTCTGCAAAGGGTAGTTTGACGGGGTTGGCACTTCTTCAAAATCTTCCGTGGCATCCTTGGAAGACGCTGAACATATAAACCAAGTTCGATTTTAACCACGTTTACGATATTTGAATTGTGCAGTTCTCAGGCATACACACACAAACAAATAAACACACACATACACACATATGCCCATTTTTTCAAAAAATGCTTTTGGTCAGGACGTGTCCGTGGCAGTCCATACATATTTCGGGTGAAATCTCGACATTGAATTTTTGCCTGGGTTACAACAGATTCGCTGAATAATTCCCTTGAAAAAACCTAAGCCACGCCTTTTCTCCATATATTAAAGACTTTAAATGTTCAACGTACTTATACGTTCATGCAGTGCATTTATGACACAAAACTGAGTAAAATTATGAATTTAAAGAAGAGATAAAGATAGCCTTGCTAAATAGAGAACTTTGGAAACTCGTAGCATACCGTGACGTTCCTCTTGTTCAATCTCACCTTTGACATCACCCGATGTTATTCGCGCTGGAATTCGAGCAATGTATTAGCTGCGTGCGTTGGTCGCCAGGTGTGCGGAAGCCACTGCGAGTGTAGCTAACTACTAAAGTGCTTCTGTGCCCTTTTATACCTCTTAACATGCCCAAACCAATATATTCAAGTACTGTCAGGACCAGGGTTTTCGTCGTGGCTCTCTGGAGTTTAAGCTCAGGAAATTTTGAGCAGCTCTAGCTTGTTGATTTCCTCCTCATCCTCCTCCTCCTCCTCCTCCTCCTCCTCCTCCTCCTCCTCCTCCTCCTCCTCCTCCTCCTCCTCCTCCTCCTCCTCCTCCTCCTCCTCCTCCTCCTCCTCCTCCTCCTCCTCCTCCTCCTCCTCCTCCTCCACCTTCTCCTCCTTCTATGCCTCCACATCATCATCAAAATAATAACTATTATTATTGTTATTATTACTATTAACAACAACAAAAATACCGCTTAGAGCAAGATGTATAGCGACGTGAAATTCTTAATCTTCGGTTTCCAAATATCAAGAAAGAAAAGTCTAATGTCATACATTTGTACGAGTTGCTATACCTATGAAAAATCCAATATACCTTTATGATTATATTAAAAGGAAGGAAGTGACACAACTGACAGCTGACAATTTATACACAGCGGGTAAAACAGGAGGAAAGGGGGTGTCCGTGAATTATGCAATAAAGAAGAAATTACCGAACACTATACGACACAGTGTAAAGATTTAGATAAATGTAGGGAAGAAATATGAGAGGGGAAATGTGACAACATTAGTAAACGTAGTAGAAAAAGAATGCTGAGAAGAAATAAGGAAAGGAGAGGTAAAAGTATAGGAGAGTTCCTATGAAATGAAAGAGAAAAATGGAGTAAGAAAAAGATGAGCAAGGAGAATTAGATTTACACACAGTGAAGACACTGCTCAATTAACCGGGTCACAAAGGAGACGGATCAAACAGGAATGAAGTAGCAAAGGGGTTTATTTGTCCTTAAATTTCAACACAATGAAAATAAAACGAATATCTAACTCTTACACGAATAAGAATGAAGTAATAAGTGTAGTTGTTTATCTATAAGTACAAATAAGAATGATTCTTCTAGTTATATTGCGCTGGATTTATTAAGTAGTGATTTCAAAATAAGCAATAGTGGTATGTTATAATTTTCTGAGAAAGCATTCTGGAGTTTACTCATGCTATAAGACTCTCCTATATTGAAAAAAGAAGGAAAAATACAAAGGAATGCACTTTTTAAACATTTCCTTGCAGACACCGCAAAATATAGTTATGCAATATAACAATACTTAGAAATTAGCTAACTTTGCAAGGGGAAAAAATTACAAATTTGAAGAAATGAACTGAAAGCTCACTGCACTATAAACTTCTACGTGTCTTACACGTAACTTCAAAGGCTGCCGCAGAAATCAAGGAACACTTTATTTTGCATACAAATGGTAATAAACATATTATATGGATTAGAAAAGCTGCATAAAGTTTTAAGAAAATAAAACCGTGATAAAAATTGTTTCAGGACCTTAATTGGAGTAAGGGGACTATGTGTTGCAATTATGTGATTTTTTCTACTCTTCTACAAACTATTCTTCCGACCGCTTATTCTTCCATCTAATTAATGTTAATTGAGATAAACATTTGCAAAAAGGGCGCCGGGGTAGCGCGGTGGTTTCGTTCGCGGCTCCCGTTCTAAGGGTCCCGAGTTCGATTCCCGGCTCTGGGGTTGGCAATTTTAAGTCGGCCCTATCCACGCCTTCACCTCTGTCTAGCACACGTGAAGTATCCCCTATGCCCAACGTGGTTCGGAGTCCACGGTAAAAACTGTAGGTCCTCTCACCTCACCGCCATCTTCACTATCACCCTATCATCGGAGGTAATGGACACCGCCCTCTGGGTGCCTCCACCTGAGAAATGGGTCCGGTCATCACTTGGTGGGGTGAGGTTACCCCGAAGGCCAAGGTTGCCATGTGGGGAGTGTTAGTAACTAACTAACATTTGCAAAAATTATCTTTTTCCTTATTTTCTAGTAGGTGCCAGCGGTTTAGGTAAATACAGTAGACTAAGCTATAGTCCAGTATTTATTTCTTTGTACTTCCATATATTACAATCTCAATTACAAGTTTTACAATAGTCCAGTATTTAAAACTTGGCGCTGTGCAAATACTTTGAAATTTCGTTCTTTGCTTGGCCAAGAGATAATACCGAATAATGACTTCCCATTTGACAATAGTGTAAGAAATGGAAAATCCAGACAAATAACGAGGAATTATAACTGAAATGGCCCATTCTGTAATAAAGGAAGTACATAAAATGTGTGTAAGTTGTGTGTTTTAACGACATATCCATTATTTGTGTAGTAAGATTTCGTTCAACTGTTACGCTTTCCCAATTTTGCAAATGTCGTCGAGAATGAAAGAGACTTGTGAGAACATTCTTAAAAAATTCAAGATATACATTGTCATGAAAATAGCTAAAACCAAAGGCATTTTATTAAATATAGTTCGAGCCATTTTTAAACACTCAAATATTTTGGCCGAATGTTTCCTATAAAGGATAGTCTGAACTATAGAGATCTTTTTGAAAGTCTTCGTTTCGCATCTTTGGAGAATGAATGCTGTTTTTAAAATTCAAGTTTAGTGTTTAACTGACTTTTTGTTTTTAAGTTACCTATACCATTCAAGCCCGCCTCGGTAGCGTAGATGGTCGCGTGTCTGCCTCATGTTCATGAGGTCCCGAGTTCGACTCGGCCAGGGTGAGTTATCTGCATAAGGTTTTTTCCGGGGTTCTCCCTTATCCTGAAAGAGGAGTGTCGGGTAACTCTAGGCTCCATGGACCCCGGACTCATTGGAGCATTATTTCACCCATTTCATCCAGCGTCCGATATGACTAAATATGATTTATGCGCGGAGTTTATGTAGGAGCAAAGCCGGCTCAGGTACAACCAATCGCACAGGCGAAATGCCGAGCACCCGCTTGGTTTTAAATGAAGAATGCTTTATAATTATACACATTGCAAGTGAATTAACACCTTGTATATATAATATTTGTTCGAAGAGGCATGCAATCCTTGCTGCCCAACATTTGCAGTGGAAGTCGTTAAGCACGAACTCGTGAAGAGAAGTCTTCCAGAAGCGCACCGTAATCGTGAAGTTTTCTTCTAGATGTCTCTCAGACCCCACAACTTTAAATAGTGCCAAAGAATTACCTACCCTAAATTTGGATTTGCAATTCCTTCTCCCAAATACCCTTAGTATCAGTTTTAAACAGTTTATCGCTTCATTTAAAGTATTACAACTGCAATTACTTGTGGTGCCATAATATGTAATGAAAGGCTTTAAAACAGCATTAAAGGATGCATGAGCTGATATGCTAGAACATGTGCAAACAGTTTTGGGGGAGACTTCTCCATACTTTGTTTAAAATGAATATTTTGAAGGCAGTACCAAACGACATGTTTTATAAGTAAGCATGCGTAAATAAAGCGAAAAAATATGAGTACATTACAGAGTTCACCTTGAGTAAGTATCTCGTTTCTGAGGACTGAGCTTTTTATGTATCTGTATTTATATTACATTTTTTTAACTTTATTTAACTTCCACCAGCATAAGTCATATCGGACCATATGGAAGTTACCCGAAATTCGTCATTTAGGATAAGGGAAAACCTAAAAATAGACCTTATCCGAATATCTCACCCTACCCGAGATATGAACTCAAAAAACTCCTGTATGGGAGACGGACGCGATATCCCCACAACACAGAGGCACGCTACTACCAAACATGATTCCTGCAGTATAGCAGCGACAGTCTCATTATGACGTAAGCTGCTACTTTCGCTTAAAGTCTCTCCATCCTTGGATGAATGTGGGGTAGACGGTAGAGCGGCGGCTGTTTGATATCGTTAGTCAAACATTTCTTACATATCTTCAGTACTAAGGAAAATGACATAATATATGTTACTGTTGCCGTTTGGTTTAGCGAAGGACTGCTCCACATTGAGTAACAGCTGATGCAGTAGCATTAAAGAAAACAGCTCTTAACCAATGAAGACAGCCTCTACTGTTTATCGCCGAGTCTGTCTACATGTTCCTGACTTTCTTATCGGCAGTCATCCCCATTCCCGTTTCGGATTTTTAGTACGTAAATAATGAATTTATGAACTTTTATTTATAAACAAAATATAACCATATAGTGCATATATGCCATGGAAATTAGTGATATTGTATATATCAATTTATATGTAAATGATCATTACACTCAATCCACATAGAAGTTGGAGAAACCTACCTACCAGATTACTAGAGCAGATTGCTTCAGAAAATATGTAGTTGTTGCCTATAATCATTTTGGGATGTGCAACGAGAGCCCTTCTGTATATCTGTTATGTTTAGAGTAAAAGATTTTCAAATTAATGACCTTGGACTTATGCAAAATGTTCATATTTTTAAAATAGTTTACTGTTCAGATGATATAGTTAAGGTAGTTCGTACAATAATTTAACAGGTCTAGTTATTATAGACTTTTTTTTCAACGTCAGATTAATAAGTCGAATATCTTAGTTTTCAGCAATTACAATCCTGTTTCATTGTAATAAGCATATAGTAATTCCCCGCACTGGTAGATGCAGCACGCGCTTTATGTTGTGTCCAATGTAATTGGCGAGCTTGTATACAAACCTTCATCAACTGAGATGAGTTACATGCATACTGCTACTGCCCAGTTAGACATCTGAACGAAGCAGAATGAGAATGGTCTCTGCGCTCTACCGTTCTGTAATGAAATGGTAGTAGGTGAAGCGAGAGCAAATGATGAAAATTACTCATCACATCACATGAGAGCTGATCCCCAAACAAACCTGCAAAAATAGCTTACCGGTTCCAGTGTTCCGGTTCAGTAATAAATGATGCTGCACAGCTGTGCTGGTTTTACAAGCTCAACCGCTGATTGTTTTGTT
>CM060948.1:99721418-99793918 GCA_030765055.1 Mantis religiosa | reverse complement strand
GGGTTTCCTTTATTCTAGACTTATCTCCTGTGGCGTCCAAATACTTTTTATTTTATTGCATTCTCAATACAAAGAAATTATTTCTTCACGAATTCTGTTATCATTCCAACATGTTCATGTTCTGCTATACATACTCTGTGCTATCATGTTGTCTAGTAATAATTAGAATGTACTTTTTATCTACGTCCGTGGGGAACAAACATTAATGCTGACCATGATAAAAATCTGATCTCTACAGTCAGATAATTTTCCTACCTATTGCTGTGTAAGATGTTCCTTGAAAACTCTCATTTTTCTAATATTTTAAGTTAATCGAGGTAAAAATTCCTGGAAATGTTTTCGTTACATAGTTAATCGACTGGAGTAGACAAATAAAATACATATAATGGAAAATCAAAATTAGAGAGTTGATCGCTATGAGATGGCTTTGAAACTCCATTCAATTTGCATGTCCAGGACATAAAGCATGACAAAGATTTTCCGCTTTGGAAAATTTAAACAGGTAAGTTGAATTTCTTGGAAATGTCTTATCAAAATGTGACATGTATTTGACATAAATTGTGGGTCATAATGATATCTACATACATTTTTAATGTAGTAAGAATTTGTCTATTACATTTTGTTAGAATGTAGAGGACTTTTGAGGGCATTCTTAGGAAGATCATGTTATGCATTCCATTTGGCATGAGAATATGTATATCGTATGTTATTTTAACCAAATCGTTATATTATTACGATGGTTTCTCGGGATTGCGGCCCAGTGATACTTTCCGACTCCAAGCTTTAAGCCATCCGAAATCTGTGGCCTTCTTCAGATTTATTATAACCTACTGTAATCCCGAGAATCCATAATATCGCAGAGAAAGCTTCAAGTGTCTCAAGATCGTTTGTTTTGAGGAAATCGAATTCTTATAAAAAAGTCTTCTGGTAAACAGTAGTCTGGGGTAGAGAAACTTTCTTAAACACCTTTGTGTCAGATTCTTGAAGGATGCCGCATTTAAATTCGAAGATTGATATATAATAAACTTTTCATTTTTGAGTTATGCTGTTTTCAGATGCAGAGCTTTTTCTAAAATGTTAGTTTTTATTCGTGGAGCTTTAAGTATGCATTTTCGATGAAATCGCGGTATCTAATATTTGGGTAGAGCACAATGATTCATACAAATATTTTACGTATTAGAGACAGAATTAAACTGGTTAACAGATTTCTAAAATTAACCTATATGCATTCCTGACAATCGAGTTGAGAATGATCACTTCGTTGGGATATGTAATGTAGCAATACACATATATACTTTTTACGTCAGCATTTATGGTGTACTTGTAGCGATATACGGAATAGGAGTTGGCTTATCAGTGTATTTCTGTCTAAAATGGACATCTGTGGTAAAATGATATTTGTTAGAAAAAGTTTGAAATAAGACTTAAGAGGTGGTTTCCATTTCAGAATCCGACGCACGTACGCTAAGTTTTGTGCATGTATCATTAACAGTGGAAGTGGAACGGAGTGGCACACATAGCTATACATCTAAAGTTTTAATGGGTATTTTGTGGTGCTTGCGACAGCATGGAGTAGTATACGCTAGCTTCCAATATGTATGTACTTCGGAAAAGTCATTAGACCGATAGCGCTGTATATGGCGGTTAAATTTCCTCGTGCGCTTGGATATTTTACCGAACTGCCATTTTCCTCCTTCTCGACTACTCCTCCCCACATTGATATCCTCATCAACCTTTCTGTACAAGCCACCGCCATCCTTTCGGACGCTAATGAGCTTAGAAAGTTAATAGTCTCCCCTCTATATCCGAGATCATCACCATTACACGTACCCTTGGTTGGGTGCGGCATGAGGAGCGCAGCGAACCCTGCAACTTAGGTTTCGGCGTTTAAATTTGCAAGGTACCAAAGAAAACGTAGGGACAAGGTAAAGAAGGGCGATCCAAATTACGTAGGGTGTCGATATAAGTTTGTGTACGTGCAAGCTGTAGCGTTTTTATGACCTCCTCCTGGCAACTTGCTCCTCCAGCCGTGGGAAATTTTATTACTTCTTGCACCACCCACTTCACCCTGCACCTTACGGAAGGAACAACGCCTTGAGTTTCGGACGGTGTCGAACAGCTAGCATTACCAGTATCACTAACGACTGGGGTGGGGAATAACTCATTATCCACAGAGCCTAATTCTCGGTTTGCATGGTCGTCGATTGGCCCAGGGCTAACCGAAATATTAATGCTAAAAACAGCATCCTGTAGGATGTTAAAAGGAATACCTGAGGTCGATAAACATATATAAGAATAACAGCAAAGTATACTGTTGCTTATACATGTCGTCCAATAAATGCGTTCACATTCTTCGTGCAGTGCTTAGGAGCGTAGTAAGAATGGTTTGATTTACTGAAAGTCTGTAAAAATATCATTCAAAGCATTTATATATTGTCATAACGGAAATAAAATAAAATAAAATAATCTGCATATCTAATTGCCCGGTTTCTGGAATCTATACCAGGCCTTATTATGCAACCTCCATTTTTAGCTTTAATAACTTCTGAATAAGATTTCACAAAAAATTTACAAATTTAGCAGATATAATATACTTTCTAACTTAACGAACTAACTAAAACTAAAGATTCCTGTATTGCAGTAACTTTAAAAATATAATCTATCTAAAACAGTCATTTTTCTACTTTACGTCTACTTCAACAATATAAATCAAATCTACATTTCTACTACAGCTTTAATTCATATAACAAGCTACGAAAGACTGTTTCCTACAGTTTTAAAATTTCCTCTTCTGCAACTGGTATCCAAAGCTTCCTCCTACTTGTATCCATCTGCTAAAGGAACTGGCATCAGTAGATGGAGCTGGTTTGTCAGTTCCAGACATCCGGGTAGTCATCTCTCCGCTTCTGCATAATCAGTTGCATCTGCTCCTGGTATTCCCTTTTGTCTATGGTCTTTCTGCCTTTCTGTCTTCTTTCTGATGTCCATAATTGGCGTCTTAAATCAGGTCTTCAAGTCTGGTAATCTGTATCTTCAGTTTCTCTTGGTCCTATTTCCCTCCGACGATCTCTTAAGTTATATTCTTTTCTCATAGATTTAAATGTATCATAACGGAAATCAAAGTTACCACATACTTTAAAAAATTGTGGGAAATATTCGCAATTAAGTTATTTGTACTCTTCCACATGGCCCATTATGAAACTGCCAACTTATATGAATAGGTAAATCTGCTACTGCAAGGGTACTGAGCTATGCAGCAAGATCCTCGCTTCGAGTTTTTCTTCTATCATACAATCCAAAGAACTTTAACCATAAATATAGAGACATTGATCAGCGATTTATCTGTTTAGCTTTTATCATGCTTCAAATAACTTCTTGTATGTCTGGTGTAATATTATATTTGCTTATTTTGTATGCAAAGCTGAAGAAGGCATACATAGAGTAAACTAATTTAAGGTTGTAAATTCAATTAAGGTTTTATGAACTGGGTGATTTGTTGTTGCTAACAACCCCTCACTTAGTCAACACATTAAAAAGTTTTGAAGCTCCCTAGGAAAGAATTGCATCAATTCAGAGGAAGCAAAGGAATCATAAAGTGCACATATGAAAATAGCAGCTGTTTTAATTCACTGAAAATATGCAAAAGTAAATTAGATGTACGCTTAAAAATTCAAAAAAGTATACCTATTCTTATTTTCACTAGCAAAAACTGGCATTTTATTACTCCTTTCAGAGTACAAAATACAAATTAAATTGAGTGAAATATTCATTAGGAGGATTATCTGGGACTTGGTGCCAGTAGTTTGCTGTAATAACTGACAGGTCGAAAATTCGTTTTCTTACAAGTATTTATTTACTATGCTTTCTATAAGGAAACCATATATTTTGAAGGGCAATTATTAAAAATTTTAAATACTCAAAGAGAATTAATTTTTGTGCTAAAATAATGATGATAACAACAATAAGGGAGAATTAAATTGAAACTATTGGTAAAAAGTATATTTTTAACTTTTCGTGCTGTATTATATTAATTATTCCATTATAATTTGTACCCCCAATTCTGCAAAAATTCACAAAAGGTTTTTATTCTATTGTCACGAACCCGTTATCTACGATAGCGCGACTCGTGTACACAAAGAGCCGGCAAATAAAGATAGCGGAGATAAAAGACCTACTGACAGAGATAAGTGAGGTAAATGGAAATTTCTAGCGACTTCTTGATTGATAGAGATTATTCGGTTTCTGGTTCGTTTTAGAAAAGTCTAAAAATTATCAATGGAGGTATATATAAGAGATTGCGACACGCTAGAGGAGGGCAAACAGAGCAGTAGTAGTAAACAGGGGTGAACAGATGTAACGAGAGCTGATGTTGTAAACAGGTGTAATCAGAACACCTTTATATGGTCATCGACCTTGGTAAATTGTGTATGTGATGCAATACTGCTAATGAGAGTGTATTTATACGTAAATAAAGAACGATTTGAATTTGTGCAAATTGGACTTTTAATTCTACGAACCCACAAAGTCACGCTATGCCCTTGAGAGTAAAAGGTGAATTTTAGGTAATATTTAACGGAAAGTTTGCTCCACAAATTGGTATTACTAGCTAGCCGCACGCTTTATTTCTTTGCAGTTATACGAGAAGCTCTTTCATCTCTTGTTTTATACAGCTTTTTCTCCAGTGAACGATATTTTCCGATATACTGTCAACCAAATGATGAAACCCTCTCTCAGAATCTGTTGAATACAGCTAAATGGATATTGAGACTGATATAAACTATATCATTTTTATAGTTATTAAGAAGTTATCTTCTACAATTGGAAACTAACATAAGCCATTATAAATGGCAAAGATATATAAAACTGATGTCCTCAAGAAAGAAAAGGGTAATAAAAACTTTTTTCAGAAAAACTAATTTAAAATCCCATATTCATTTACTTAGGAACTGTATTACAAATGAGAAAGCACGTCATACACCATGAGTTATGTTAATCTAGGAACATATATGATCTAGATTAGAGGAAATCATTATATTCGTGTGCCTTAGTCAATCATTTCTGTACTAATGCAACAGGAGAACGGAGAATTTAGAACTATGGAAAGTCTAAATTTTAATGTTAATTCACTAATTAATAATTAGTAAACATTTTTGTAGATGCTTGTAGCACTAATTAGTGATACTTAAAGTACTCGGTGTTCATTTTATTCGTTATTTCCTGCCCATTAATAGAGCAAGAATAACGTCCTAGTTGTCTGGTGAGTCTATCTTGAAATCATTGTGCCCTCTACGGAGAAGAGGCGGTAATTTTTGCGGAACAGTAAGCCAATTACGGCGTTCTGTGTGTAGTTGCACTGGTAACTAATACAGTCAGCTTCCCCTGTCACCCCTGTTTAAGGTATTTGTGATTAACGTTCTAGTACATACATGTGTATAAGAAACGTTTTTCTACTCTAAACGTTACCATCTTGGATATGAACACAGAGCACCGCTACTTTTGTACCGACGTTAAAATTGGTGCAACATATTATATATATATATATATATTTAAATCGCTGCATAGTGGAGTTTATGCAACGCTAACCATCATTCAGACAAGTTCCTCGGAGCGTAATGTTGTCAAAAGTGTACAGGTACCGTCAAATAGACATACTTTTGTTTGCAACATAAACGACTTACGTTTTCTCAGTATAAGATAAAATTTTTTGTCATTCTCACGCTTAATTAAAATATATATTAATGTTGGTATCCTTATGTCTTTAAAACCAAAGGTGAATCAAACATTTCCAAAACACAGGACCAGTTACTCGCAAAAACAGAGACACTGGACGCTAAAAAGTATTGGTCCCAATCTAGAAACAATAAAATATAATAAATATGATAAATATATAAAATAAATAATCTGTATCTTTGCTGCTTCCGTGGTTTGAAGTTACGTGTGTGCCTCACATTCAAAAGGTCACGAGTTCGAATCTTGCTATGGATGACTTACCTGGATACTTTTTTTCCGGGGTCTTCCCTTATCCTACGAAGACGAATGTTGGGTAACTCTGAGCTCTAGGGACCCTGGACTCATTTCAAGATTATATGACCCATTTCATTCATTAATTTACTCATTCATTCATTCATTTATTCATTCATCACTCGATATGACGTACACTGTTGAAAGGACAAAAAATATGTCTCTTTACTAAAATGTTTTGAAAGTAATACTGTTATTAATTTGGCATTCCTTTACTAAATTATATTAAGCTAAATTATTCACACAGAATACCAAATTGCAAAGATATTGTTTTTACTGATGAATCATTTATAGTGTCAACATTCAGTAAAACGAACTACAACAGTTATCATATCTACGCATCAGGCGAAATTACGCATCTTTATATTACACGAGCAGGACCCACCTATCAAATATTATATTTACGTGGCGGTAGAGGGAGGCCTCATGTCTGCTGTCAGGGCATCAAACATGATCGCAAGCCGCTAGGGGAATCGTATATAAACTTGCTTCATCAGCGATGCTATTGATGACGTCAAATTTGAGCGGTAAACTCATAGATAGAAATGAACACTGTGTATAAAAGTTATTATTTTGAATATTATAAAGGGAAATGCAATCACAAATACTTCATTGTTGCTCTAATGTATTTTTATATACCTTCATTCGCTAAAAGGAAATGTTTTATTTTCATTAAAGCAACGTTAACAATACGCCAACTTTAATTCATTACATTGTAAATGTTTAATTGAACAGGAGTCACAATACAACTTATTTTACTGTTTGTTATTGGAGTTTCTCGTTTATTTCTGTACAGTAAAATATTGAAACGGTATACTATACAGTTTTATTTGTTGTATGATGGAGTGGGACCTATTTCCAAAGTTAACCATTACCACAATTTCGACTAGGGAGTGACCCTTACTAGTTTCTTCATGTCTTAAAATTGATAATTAAAATTTAAACAATAATAATAGTAGGCAACACCGTGATTTCAACAGGATGCCGGCTATTAAAATACTATTAATAAAAGATGGTACCATAGAGATCAAATCCGATTGTCAGAGCATATAAAATTAGTTCAGTGTGCTAGCGAAATTCGTGCATCCACAAACTGTACATATTGCATTCCGAAATCTTAAACATCTTCTGATAGAATAGGATATAAATTTAGAAGGTTAAACATTTGTAGGATAGAACTTTTAATATTTGTTTAAATGTAATACTTGTCTTTAGAATTTAGCTGGTGGTTTAAATCAGAGTCAGCTGAGAGTGGAGGAAGCCTTGACATATAGCTTCTTCCAATCGACCCAAGTGTAATATACTGACAAGACACTTGTCAGGCTTCTTTGAAACGAGGAAGAACATAGCGTATTCTGCATACTAAATGCTTGCCGCATTTTTCCCCAGGTACTGTAAGGTGATATGCGACATAGATAACGGAAGCGACTTTTCCCTTGTAAAACGATCTGGATTGACTGTGAGACTGAGATTCCCTCAAGACAAAGGCGTGCACTAGCATATTCGCGCATAAAGGGGAAGTTCACTATTTATGGGAACACGTGTGTTACACTCACATGACTTCCTTTACCCATTCTTGGGGAAAATATTCCTACATGAGGTAATTTGTTAATTCTTCCATCCACTTCATCATAATATTCATGCATTTCCTTCTGAAATGGTTTTGTCACATATTTCCATGTTATAAAACGGAAGGTTAGGGAAATACGCTAGGTTTAGACAATTGTCTAAACTTTAGACAGTAGTGAATAATTTTTGAAAATGGGTCACGGTTTGCTGGATATAAGATTCCTTTTCTATGCATCTCCATGAGGAAAACAAGCATAATGAGACCACGCCTTAGCTGGTTGGTTAGATCGTTCGACTCTCACCAAGGTGGCCTGGGTTCGGTTCCAGGAGGTCGCAAAGTGAGGTTTGTGGTGAACAACGGCAACGGGGTGGGGTTTCTCCGATATCTGCTGTTTCCCCCGCCATCTCATTCCACCGGTGCCTCATCTTCATCTCGTGTATCATCAGCGTCACCACCTGCGGTGCCGCATGTAGTAAAATCGGGCGTTAGACTCTACACATTTCATTTCATTTCACAATTAACGATTAACCACTGGAAAAATTACAAAGCATTCGATTATTCAAACTAACTATATAGCATAAATTGGACCTACTTAATAACAGAAAATGCAATTAGCATAAAGAGTGTGATTTAACAGGGCATGTATATGCTGTGTGGTATGTTTTCGTCCAGTTTTCACAGTTTACCGATTATTAAAAATATATTTATTATGAAAACGACTTAACAGGCTATTCACAGAGAATGCAAGGTGCAGGCTATATTTGTCAGCTAAATATATTTAACCTAAAGGTATCTTAACCAAAATCCTTCCAGTCATTTTGGAGAAAATAAAAATATCTTCATCTATTTTGATAATAAATTCCCGAATGATTGTTACAAAAAAAAAGTAATTCACGTATGAACTATGACAAAAACTTGCGATAAACTAAATAATGAAATTTTTTCTTATTAAATTATCTGAATTCTAAGTTATAAGAAAAGCTATAAGCTTTACCACATAGCATATTTAAACTAATAAATAACTCAAGTTTTAAATATACACGTGCAGACTTTTTAATAGGCACATCCCGTTTAAAACAAATTTTCTTTAAAATTACTTGTGGATGTTGTCCCACCCTCAAACTGCCCCATACGATGTAATTCTCCACTCGCTTGTTTCAAACGTTTATACTGTTTCTCCTAAGCAAATTAAGTATAATTGTCGTATACGTTTAATAATGGCTCATCAAGTTTTGCCAAAAAATTCATTTACATAGTTATATGTATATGTATGTATATATATATATATATATATATATATATATATATATATATATATATATATATATATATAGTTATGAAATTTCATCCACCGTCAAAGTAAAATTTATTATATTTTAAAAGGCACTGTGCGGAGTGCATGCCATAACAATGAATTTACACAGTAAAAGAGGCATGCGAGCTAGAATTTTGAAGACGTAATAATCATTATTGTCATTGCATGTAATAACTGGTATAAAATTGAATGAGATACCTTGCACACTGTGGGTTTTAAAAATATATAGGCTTCATCAGCTTAATATCCCATTGTAAAGTTAAATAAAATTTTTAAACTTCTTTGTTGTGGCTGAGACTCACGTTACGAATCTTTGTTTCTTCGCTACGATGCTCATACTGCTTGAGCTATCATAGTGAGATCCCCTGACACCCATCAGACCTTTTCATCTGAATCAAGTATCGCGATAAGCATTTAAAGCGATCTCAGGTAATAAAGATATCGTAATTTAATGCAGCACTTTCTCCAAACAAGTGACAACCTGTTTAAACCCTCTGAATATTAAGTTAAGTAGCATTGATACGTTAGACATTATTTGCCAAACGGTTGAGAAATACACTTTGCAGGGTATTCCGTTCCACCCAAGGAATACCCGTGTATTCGAGAGTCTATCTAGGACCTGTACCTACCCAGCATCATCATGGTTCAAAGGTTTGATAGATTGTGACGTATGCTTCAAGTAAACCTTTGGTGGTCTGGGAGAACCTTAGTAGAAAACACCTGTCTGTATTGCCATGCGCTTCTGAGCGTGAGGTGGGCAGTCGGATTTCTTGGTCTCTGTCCAGAGATTTTCAAGCCACAAGTGTGTTGTAACACGTGCTCAATAACGGAAACTCTATTGAGAAATGGAACAAGTTGCCTGTAACACTTCAAATTGTTACTCCATCTGTAAACATAGGTAAATACAGGGTTTTGTTAAGTTTTGGAGTCATACATGAGATGATGCTTTGTGGAATATCTCTTTTTTACTCTAAAGTTTGAGAGGATGTTTTACTTGTAATTCATCAATTGCCATTAAAGTATTATGGGTAGGAAGAGTTTTAACACTACAAATGTGAAATAATTCCTCTTGAAGCATAAATAATTTAGGAAATATTTAAAGCGTTGCTTTGGTATTACAGTTAATAATAATTTAGTTTATTTAACCATAAAATTAAATTTTGTCACCTAACTCGCCGTCCAAACCCTCCACAATTTCATTAAGCATTCTGCCCCAGATTTAATGTTTATATAACATTTCATTCTCTCCAATTCCTTTTTACTTACAACTTCCGTTTGAATGCGCAAGGATTTAACTAGGTTCTTTCTCTTCCAATTCCTTTAACGTAATAAAAGTAAACTTTAGTTTGCGATAAAAAGCAGACTGATATTTCGAGCCAATATTCAACTATATGACTGCCCGCAAAAGAACCCGACTGCTTTGCAGACATCAGCTCAGCGACTGGTAAAAAGTGATAGATACAGGATGCAGTAGTTGGTGACAGATGTAGTATTCACATTTGCCTGACCACTGGTTTATATAACTTCATAAAATAATATTCTCCTCCAAGCAAGTGGAAAATTGTTTCCAAATTCATTTTCTCTACCTACCTGTCTACAAAGATAATTCACTCAGGACTCATATTTAGCCATTCGCTGGCTTTTATAAATCGCATTGCATAATGATCTTCTGAAAAGAAGTGAAAAATACGGTAGCCGAAATGAAATATCACTATGGATATTTTTACATAAGTATACATATTGAGGTGAACTTAATTTAAGGAAAGGTATACCTAGGAAATATTGTTATCATGCGCCAGTAAATAATATAATACATTAGGAACTTCACGAATAAATATAGAAAACATTTTTAGGTGTAAACTCATTGAATGCATATAAGCAAACGCATCTACGAAATATCCCACAGTTTCTATGCAATTTTTGTTCCGCATTTTCTAGAAACCTGCTCTTGTGATTTGATTAAAATGACATATTTTCGAGAAATTTGCAGAAAAAATATATATCTCTAATTGTGTCCAGATAAGTTGTCCTCTTCATTCATTTTGGATTTTATATGAGTTTGCTTATATGTTAAGTATTAAACATATAATTAAGCCTATAAAATAACAATTTAAAACTTATTTAATTAAAAGCTTAGGAAATTTTTGAAATACCGTTTTCTTTTAATTTCTTCAGCAGTATCTAGATTACTAGCCGCATGTACTACACCGTTAATATGCAAGTTTTTTCTTTCTTTCCACATAGGTTGCAGTGATTATCCCTAATTTCCAAATCCTATGCAATACAATGAAGGAATGTAAGTCTGCAATGGATAATTCAAAATCAATTATAACTAAATATTCTAATGCTGCTTAACACAAAGCAGATATAAAAGTCAGGTTTTTCTGAAATGACGAATTACAGATTGCTATTCCCACACGAATTAGCTCATACACTAAAAAAAGACCTACTCTTTCTCCTCTCAATAATGCTAACCATAAAGAATATTATGACTATATTGCTATAACATGTCGTTATAAAACAAGCTGAAAAAGATACACCTCTGCGTTGATACAAGTCTGTCACCTGTTGAACATACTGTTGAACACTAAACATTTCTGGGGCTGAAGTATTGCAGGTATTCACATGGATTTACATTTGAGGAGCTGGCTAATTAACTTTTGTGTTTTAAAGGATGTTACAATTCGGGTTACGAAAGAGAGAGAGAGAGAGAGAGAGAGAGAGAGAGAGAGAGAGAGAGAGAGAGAGAGGAAAACCTAATGTAAAATAATAATACCATTCACCATTCCAAACGAATCAGAAGTCTAAGTCATATTGATGCTCGCATTGGGGAGTTCCGGGTTCGATTCTGTTTGCTTCAGCCACTCTGACCTTGGAACATTTCGCAGTTTTTCCTTTTCTGATGAGTAAATGCTTGGGCGGATTTTGCAATGCTATAAATTTTTATGTGCCCAGCTTCCTGTCATTAATGGAATAATGCTTCAGAATCAAAAGATCAGGCTACTGGATACGCAGCAAAGCATAAAATCTACTGCACTTCCTGGTAACTACAATCCTATAACGTGTGCTAAATATCGTTTAGCCTGAACTGCAAAACTCGTGAGCTATACTACGCTAAGTGACACTATTCTAACCGTTAATCTCTAGGAGTCAAAACCAGCGGCTCTCAGTCTTATTTCAGATAAACCCCGATATGAAAGATACTCTGTGAAATGAATGTGTAGAGAGTGGCATGTGACCTTTCCCTCTTCACTGCTTATTTTACCCAGAATGTGTTTGTGTGATGGACCTATTTTCCACATAAATATATATGTCATACAATACCCAGTGTGGTGTATATAATTGCATAATATTGCAACCAATATCTGAAAAGCTAATTCTCTACTGACCTAGTTACCTATATTTACAAAATGAGAAATGTCACATTACAAATACTGAAAGAAAACAGCCTGTGTAAGCTTTTAGATTTCTCTCTTATAAAAAGTATAATGTTCCTTTCGTAAAGCTAAAGTTTAAAGTTTAACACCTTAAACGTCTGTATCCTTAAAATTGCTTTATCGATTTATAAAGGAAACGTTAACAGATAACAGATTCTCGTTTGATTTTGGACACCGTAGTATTCCAGTGTGGATAATATGCACAGACAGCAGTAGTCCCATTACTTTAGTGTGTAATTAAAAGAAAAACACCCGATAAATTTAAATGTAGCGCAGTTTTATGACGTCTACTGATAAGTCACATCGGAGGATGAATAAAATGGGAGAAATGATGCTCAAATTACCCCAGGAACTATTAACCTCAGAGTTACCCGACATTCATCTTTCAGGACAAGGGAAAACCCCGAAGAAACCTTATCCATGTAACTCACCCTGACCATGATTCGAACTCTGGACCTCTTGAACGAGAGGCTGACATGCTGCCATCTACGCTACCGAGGCGGGCCTGTAGAGCATGTCTAAGGAAGTACAGCTGAGGTGAGAAAAGTTAAAATAAACATTTTTTCATTTTACCTGAGCCTGAACCTGCAAATCCGACTGCCGGCCTCAGGCCCACATACGCAAAGTAGATGTGGGCGATTATCCAACCGATGCGGGGAAGAGGTGTGGTCAGCACACATCTCAGTTCCTCAAATTCCTCATGATGCTAAGTGGGCATCTGTCCTATACACGGACGTAAAATGCGAACCCCCCAAGGTTGGGATCAAACCCGGTTGCATCCGACGGAGCACAAGGATCTAGTCCAGTACTTTACTTCACAGATTATCAACCTATGTACACAGCGGAAAAGCAAATTGATGTCATTATTTCAGAGAAATTCCTGTAAAGGTATACCTCATTCAATCTAAATTAAGTATTTGTTCTGATTTCAAAGCTAGCTCAGGATTTTTACAATTTTTAAATATTTTGATCCAGATTGATATTAATGACAGATTTATACCGTAAAGTTTTAAGCAATCCTTTTGTATGGATAGGACAGAGAGCGAAAGACTTACCCCATTGTTGAGTAGCTCTACCCACAGAGCACAATCCCTAACATCCATAAGTATTATTTTGAGAGTTAAAATAATTCGAATTTAGAAGTGGTGGCGGTTTACTTCTCAGCAAGATGAATATTGTCACCTTTGAAGTTGCTGGTTCATCATAAAACAGGACAAATGAAGAAACTATTTTAGCCAAAGTATCTAAAGCCAAAATTTTTTAATTAATTGTATAACATAGGGTATATCTGAATCCTATTTTACGGAGACTAGCACAATTGCATTTGTTAAAATTCGTTCTTTTTCGGAATAATGAAATATGCTTGTTATGTCATTTAAAAAGGTTTTGCTTGTAGTAGTTTTACAAATAGCTGAGGAATTAAATAAATAGGTACTACTTAAATTAATTGATCGAAATTAATAATTTCACTCTTGCCGTAAAAAGGCTAAGATTTTGGATTGATAGAGTCGATATGAAAAATTCAATGCCAAGGCCACAATTTGAACCATGGATCTACTGCTCTCCGTCCAGTCATTCTTACCCATTGAGCTATGATGGCCAATTTGCCGTCATGGCATTAAATTATCCAAATGACTCATATATTTCCCCAGTAAAACCACTAGGGACTGTCGCATCCGAGATACACCGTTGGTGGTGACTTAATATTGTAAGTGTTTGAGTCACAGGCTTCATCATTTAACTTTGATTATTCAAGTTAATTGATTGAAATTAACCATTCCTTCACACTAGCCATATACAGGCTAAGATTTTGGATTGATAGATTTAAATGATGAAGCCTGGGACCCCAGTACTTACAATAAATAGTAGGTCGCCACAAACGGTGTATCTAGGATGCAAGAGCCCCTAGTGGTTTACCGGGGAAATATATAAGTTAATTGGAGAATTTAATGCCATGACGGCAAATTGACCATGGTAGCTCAATGGGTAAGAGCGAGTGGACGGAAACCAGTAGATCCGTAGTTCAAATCCCAGCCGTGGCATTGAATTTTTCATGTCGACTCTATCAATCAAAAATCTTTGCCTGTATAAGGCTAGTGTGAAGAAATTATTAATTTCCATCAATCAACTTAAATAATAAGAGTTAAATGATGATGCCTGGGTCTCAAGTAATTACAATGGTAGGTCGCCACAAACGGTGTATCCCGGATGTGAGAGCCCCTAGTTGTTTACCGGGGAAATATGAGTCAATTGGAGAATTTAGTGTCATGACGGCAAATTGGTCATGGTAGCTCAATGAGTGAGAGCGACTGTACGAAAACCAATAGATCTGTGGCTCAAATCCGGCCGTGGCTTTGAAATTTTCATGTTGGCTCTATCAATCCAAAATAGGTACTACGTTTGCGCTAGTTATTCCACAAGGGCCAAAGTAACATCTCCCTTATTTAACTGGGTATCTCATTTACCCTCAAAAAATTTATTCTTTTAAATGAATAATGGCTTTTTGATAAAGAAACAAACTGGAAATTTTTGAATTTTCCATCCCTTCATATTGATTTAATTCTTTTTGTGCATCTGCAATTAGATCATTACTGCTATGTCTAATGCATGAAAGGTTGTAATCATAATTGTAATTTTGCACCTATAAGTTTTTCAACCTAGAGGTAACTATAATAAGTCATTCAGGAATTTCAAATATAATCCTTCCATAATACTCAAATGTATTAAAATAATGATTTAAATAATATATTCATAAAATTACTGAGAGCTGTATATTATCTGCAGTGGATAAATTTGTTGGTCTTGCATTATTTGTTTCATTTACAGGCTGTAAGTATATCTGGACAGCACCAAAAGACTTGAAACCTAAGACCAATTAAAAACTTAGATCACAATCTTCAAGGTTAACCAACGCTTTATGCTATATTGGTCTTTAATACAACACTTTGATGACGATAATAACCTCATAGCTAGTGCTCTTTAATCATTACACATTAGTATCAATCGTTAGTAGCCTCTAGCTAGTGAAATAAGATGTTTATGTGGGCTTAAATCA
This sequence comes from Mantis religiosa, assembly GCA_030765055.1. NCBI lineage: Eukaryota > Metazoa > Arthropoda > Insecta > Mantodea > Mantidae > Mantis > Mantis religiosa. Next base: position 99,778,520 of record CM060948.1, on the reverse strand, counting down.
AGCTTAAGTACCCTTTGGTAAAGCAACCAACTGAGGGCAGTAAATGAAACAATAAAATGGGACCTTAATGAACTCGTGAAGTATTTGCACCCCCAATTATTGAGCTTAAAGACGGTGGTAAAGCTGCATACGTTAATCTCCGTGGCTTAATGACTGCATGTTTGATAACAATCAGTAAGAACAATGAAAACAGAGGAGGAAAGTAGTCTGGTTACTTGAAACGTTTCTCACGTTAAGCAAACGTTACCTATCGCCATTCGTGGCGGTTGCATTCAATGTTAATTCGTCTGCTAGTGGGACCAGATACTTGATATCTACAAAAGTTACGTAAATTTTGGTGTGCTCTGCTCCTAAACTATTGAACATAAATAGATAAAACTTGGTTTTGCTATTCTTTGAACCACTTTCTACTTATTACATGTAATTACGTTCACATTAATTAACCAAAACTTAGTGAATTTTGTAGTCATTGCAGCAAAAAGAGCAAACCACAAGATTGTACCTCCTAAAGCTTCACCCATCTTTGCAGTTTCATAGCGTTAGGGAACATTTTCGAAGCTTCTGAATCAACTTAATTTGGAAAGTCGCTTCCTGTCTAATGCTACCACACTTTTCGACAGGAAATGATTCAGTATAGAGCGTGCGAACCCACAGATGCGCTCTCCACAATATAATTAACTTTGTACTATTAGTTTTTAATTGGCTTTCCATATATATTTTTCAAATATAGAAAGAAAGAGAAAAGTAGGAGAGAATTTTCAAGTTAATGTTATTTTTAGTATATTTAAATGTCTAAACAAGTTAACTTTTGTTTTACGCATCAATGGTTTATATTTAATTTAAAGGGTGGTTTATTATTAAGTATTGCTGAAAACGGAGATTCCATATTGTACTAGATTTACACCAGATTATAAAGCTGTCGAATAGAGAAACATTAGTACAAAACAATTATATTTGTGTACACTTATAAATTCCCGGTTCCATAATCAGGGCCAATTAAGTCTTGGGCTATTTTAAGTTTCACGATAGGTATCCTTTCTATGCTTTCACTTATGACGTAGTGTTTACACTCAGATCAATTCCCAGATGCTTAATCCAATATTTCCCATACTTAAGAGAATTAATGTTTCGTTAAGCTTTGATATTGTCGGCTCTCGTTTCCATTTTTTTTTTTTTTTTCAATTTACGTCCTCCAACGTTATGTAATATCGGATGATGAATGAAATGTGTGAAATGGTGCTTAAGCCATAGAGATTAGAGTTACCAGACACTCATCTTTCAGGATAAGGGAAAATCCCAGTGAAACCATATTCAGATAACTCGCCTTCACCGAGATTCGAACTTGGGAGCTTTTGAACGTGAGGCAGACACTACCGAACCGGACACTACCGAGCCGGACACTACCGAGCCGGACACTATTTTGTACCCATTTTAAACGAAGTGAATGTCTTTGGCGATCCGCTGCCCTAATGGTTCGAATCTAGCTTCGGGAATAGTTTATATGTGATAAAAAATTAACAAAATAGTAAAAACCGAACAGTCGGGAAGAAAGAAGAAAAATGGAAAGAAAATTTCTAAAGACATCCTATTGTACAGCAGATTAATGAAGACTTACCTATTTGCATTTTGACTGCGAACATACATATGCCTCTTCAGCACATCACTGTGCACAAGAGCTTTTTAAAATGGATTGATTGAACACGTGTTAAAATTTTATTCTGCTCATTTGTGGAAATTTCATATAGGACCCAAAAAATGATAGTAAATAATACAAATATTAACAGATTTAAAGCTGAAGTACACTTTAGTGCCTGTTTGGAATCCAACAATGTAATAAAGGAGGGATTAACATTAAATGAGCAGGACATGTTAAAGAACTTCTTTATAATGACACTTAAAATGGGAGTTCAGAGCTGATATTTTTGAATGCTAATCCGGATCTGTCAAGGCATCGGAAATTTACGCACATCGAAGTGTTCGGGCTCTGAAACATAGAAATTCTGCGCTGATGGGAAAAAGTACAAAGAAAGCAAAGAAAAAAAAATAGAATAGTAAATAGAAAAAGAAAGAAAAAACAAAAAACAAAAAAGGAGACAACCCTTATTTTCTTTCCTGAATCAATTTAACTCCTTGAACCAAACGTGTAAACTAGTAATAATTAATGAATTTCTGTACGTTAATTACACAAATGGTTATAAGTGTTTTATATCATCAACATAAAATCAAAATAAATTAAAAACGAAATATATTATTTTCCCTACAGAAAGTCTTACTAAACATACGTTAATACCTATATATACCTATACTTGGTGTTGCGGTGTATTGCGCGAACACTCAACGCGCTTAATAAAGGAATCAGAAAAATTAAAAACTGAGAGCTTTCGGAGATATATAAAAGAAAATATATAAGAGGAAAGAGAGGGGGGGGCAGGAAACACAGTATGCGGAATAACAGATAGCACAACCAAGCGAGGTGGTTATGCCGAGGTAACGTATGCATTCGGAAGATACTGAGTTCTATCCCCCGCGACCCCCAAATCTGCTCCTGATTTTTTATGCGGTTTCTCCTTTTTTACAGGACGATGAAAATATAGTTCCGTTTCTACCACTTCCCTTATTGCCTGTGCAGATAAATTTCTTTCCGTTAAAAGTTATAAGTTTGTAGGACAAGACAACGGTGTTCAGGTGTTGCGGCTGGTAGGTGGCAGCACGCTCTGTAGGATCTCTTTCCTGACGTCGGTTGATACTGCTCCACTGGGGATGGACACTTGGACTTAAGGGCTTGGGTGCAGTCGGAAGCATTACAATTACAAACGTTAGGAACGTTCCCTCGTCCCTTCAGCTGCATTCCAAGTTACTGTATAAGGTGTAAACCATTAAGTTACACAACACCTAAACGTAACAATATTATACTATCGTTATATTATTTTATTATATAGTTATATAGTTATATATATAATCCATGCAATTCGAGAAACTTGTATGTATTTCATCAACGTTTTTGAAGATTAATTAAATCTCTTACATTTTTATAGCCATGCCATTTAATGTTGGTAGGTATGTATTACGTGTACCACGTGTATTACGTGCACTATGTGTATTACGTTTATGACATTTTATGTCGAAGCTTCTTCCTATAAGGCTTATCATTTCGCGTCTTTCTTTAAAACTTTGCTGAAAGCATTTTACCATGGCTTAGTGCTTCATTTGACTCCGTGTTGTGTAAGATTGATGTTAATCGTAAACACCAACCATCCATTCATTCGTTCACAATAACCACCATTGCTTTTAATGTAAACACAGAAGCCTCACAACTTGAACTGCAGAAGTTTTCGAAGGTTTTAGAGATGTTTTATTGATATAATAGCTTTTATGTAGAAGGTGATCCAAATCATTCAGTCTTAAATTTCGTGAAGTATTTTAAAGGTGCTCCGCTGCAAAGTTTTTCTAAACATAGCACTGTTGTTGGCTAGCGACATTTACCACCACGCGTTTGTCATCACTTTTCCATAAAGAAAAGGATGTTTGGAGACACACCAAGTCATTTGTTGGAAATCACGTGTCAGACAATAGTCACTGGTCACATAACAAACACGTTTTTACACAGGATGCAAACTGATAATAAACAGTAGCATATGACATGCGGGGCTCGCTTCAAGCGGGTTACCACTTCTGTCAACAAATTTCTTTAATAAACGAAAAAGTAGAAAGAAGATCCTTTATTTTGTTGGCTACATGAGTTGGTGCGGAATATACGGCTACTATGAATCGAATCCGTATTCATGGTAACCAGCAATGCATTCTGCCCCTCCAACCTCTCCTCACTCACCGCAAGTGTTATGTCACCTTGGACTTTTAATAAGGAATCACTAGTACGAATCACTAATGCTAACTGCATTATCGACACGCGAGCGCCAAGAGACCGGTTCCGTTACAAAATATAACCTGGAGAACTTTTATAAACAAATTAAATGCTAGAATAACACTTAAAACATAACCATGTATGTTTTTTTTTTTTTTTTCAAAAATAAGTAGTGACTCGGCGATTCAAACGCATCATGGAAGAATCGCCTCTGCCTGTGACTCAAATAAGGGCATTTATGAAAGCTAAAATGTTTTGGAGCCCCATTCTCCACGAGTTACCTTACATGGCTTAATTTTTGTTCTTGAGGAAACACAAACCGAGATCGTAGTTATTAGGCTGAAAAATTCTCAGGAAGTAGGATTTAAGTTATCTACACTCTAACCTTCATGACTACAAAGAATGCTGTAGTGATTTGAGTGTGGAGTGTAGATAACAGAGGCCAAGGGTCACTGACAGGCAGGTAAAAACCGGTCCGAGTGCTGTCCGCAAAAGCCAAAAGGCTACGAGGGACGGGGTTGGTCTGTTATCTCCGATTTTCCTGCCTATAGCTCTGTGACAGTTTAGCCTTAATACCTCCGTCCTGGCTTAAATGCTTAATTCCTATGCCAAGTGATGACTGCTGGCATCTTTATAAGAGTACGTAGCCATTTTAAAAGTTATAAACAAATTCAACGATACCAGCTTATGTAAAACTAAAGTCTTGATGTAGATGTTAACAGGTAGCTATAACTCACAAAATCTGTGTTTAAAGCCAGTTAAATAAGTTGAAGGTTTAAAACCATTTACGAAACTTCAGAAATTTTAGCTTGTGCTTTAAATAGAAACCTTTAATTATTTACTTCACTTTTTAAAACGAATATTCGAATACAAGTAGTGCCAACTGTTTGGACTGCTTAAGTTTTCCTTCCTCTGTCATGAATATGCTGCTGGAGCATTTGCTAATCTTTGTCGGAATATTAGCATTTTGTGTTGCCCTACCAATGTACTCTTTAGCTCTTTCTTTTAATTTACGTCCTCCAACGTTAAGTCATACCGGACGATGAATGAAATGGGCGAAATGACGCTCAAATGTGTCCGGGGCCATGAAGCTCAGAGTTACCTGATATTCGTCTTTCAGGATAAGGGAATACCCCGCAAAAACCTTATCCAGGTAACTCACCCTAAGCGAGATTCAAACTCGGGACCTCTTGAACCGAGGCAGACGCGCTACCATCTACGCCACCGAGCTGGGCCTTTAGCCTTTTTGTAAAATGTTTCCTAGCGACTTTAAGCATGCTACTACACGGTATGCACCAGACGAGTGAGCTCAATTACGCCTTCTGCCCGTATTTTATCTCAGTTGTACTTTGTCCCGTTATCTCGTAGGTCCCTCATTCCCTCGGGCTTCGGAGCGACGATCTGTGGACTTCGTTATACTCCTCGCTATTGCTGAGGAGGCGCAATTATTAAAGGATCCGCCTTGACGAGTATCTATATCACTACTGAACTGTGGAATAGGTGATGTGGTTGGACTGGGAATGTGGGTTTTTCTCAGGGTTCTTGAGCAAGAAAGTCGTCTACTCTTTTGTTTTGGCGTCGAGTTACCCGAATTTCTACAGGTTTTCGTAATTTCGGTGGCACTCGTGGAAAGTACTCATAACTATATATGCCTGAAGCTTTAAAGTACTGTGCGTTCCCAGAGCGACCGGACCGCTTCGTGGCAGCTTAGACCTGGGTGACGAGTGGCGCGCCTGCCGCCAGAGAATAGAACTCTTCCACTACCCTGTCAGTCGAGTTGGAAATGTGGTGAAGGAAAGATTTCTGTGTGCGTGTTCGGAGTGGCATTTTCTTTTCTCTTGGTCATAGTTTGTCCATTACTAATGGTGTGCAGTAAGTGCGAGTAGAATTATCGGTCCCATATTTTTCGACACAACAGTTGATTCACACGTTTATATAAATTGCATTTCACACATTTTTCCTGCAACTGTAGCAAGAGAAGAATGATTGTGTGGAATATACTTTATCATCTTTACAGTTAATGTTATTTCAATTATCTCTATAACAGCTATAATTAATCTTTCATATATTTCACAAACCTTTAATTCCATAAACAACAAAAACATTATTAACTTTACACTTTTTATTTACTTTCAGCAGTACTCAGCTACAGCGCACACTACTGCGGGTTCTATGCATGAATTGCGAAGTGTGGAAGATGAACTTCTTCGAGAGAACCAGAAATGTTTCCGGAGAAATAGGGAATTTATTCGCGTTGAAGGCCATCATTTTCAATACCTGTTGTGATTTCAGGTAAGCCTAGTGCAAATTATTACAGTAGTTAAGAGTTCCGTACACGTTACCTGCCGGTCCTTTAGACGTAGTTCTGGCGAGAGCGTGCCGGCCCACACCCATTACGGTGCCGCCACGGGGCGATTCGGTCGCTCAGGGAACGCACGGTATATATCTTAATTTGAGAATACCTTAGATATCGGCGCATGCACCTCGCGCTTCTCTGGATGCAAATTTCTTAACGTCGCTTCGTACTGCTACGGCATAGTACTTCTCTCTATCATAGACTTCACCAGACTGCCTCGATTCCACTACAACACTACCATTTTCTAAACTCCCCAGAAACGGTAAATTCCATTCTTTGGCTATACAAAAGGGAAGGCCAATAACGCTTATGGCCAACGCTAAGAGGTAAGCATCAGCGGCAGTTGCCCCGTTACTTGCATTGAAACTTAGCAGACATCGCGGAGAAACTAAACCTATGTAATTTATTCTCTACAAGATTTTCTGAACCTTTTACACATATGATACCTTCTTACAAATACAATTATAAAAATCATAGATATTTGTTATTGACTTGACTGATTACATATTTGCTAATAACTCCTGAATCAATAATATATACTAGTTTATTTTATATTAGAATAATGGAAGGCGGAAATATTGCTACAAATTTAGTGCCAAAAGCACTCTAAAACCCATGAGATAATTCATTACGCAACCAATGGCTAAAATCTCTTTAGTAAATTCAACTTTGAAATGTAGAAAAAACACATTTAAATATGTTAATTAAGCGATATTATTACAAATCTGAGTTTTAGAAAGCTAGATATCACACTTTTAAAACACAATTCAGAGCTTATTTGATTTTCTTCTGTTTTGGAATATAAATTTGCGCTATTATCCTTGACAAATTAAATATGCTCTTATTTGGTGGTTAAAACAATTTTGCATGTTATATGTAAGGAAAAAAAAAAAACAAAATCAATACCGAATTGGGATTAAAGTTGTTTGCGGTGTTTCAAATGCCAGACCTTTTGCTGTACTGTATCCCTGCGTACAAATTGAAAATCACATCCAATAACCCCCACAACTGTTTTACATAATACCACACCAGCAGTGTAATCTCTGTGCTAATTAATAGCGTTAATGGAGACCTTTTAGTTTTGTTGCTTCTACAGCATATGAGTAGGGAATGTGAAATAAACAAACATTTGCAGGGTTAGTCACAACTGCTAAATTTGCAGGATTGAAAATTTGTTTGCGGTTTAATACGTTGTATCTCCCATCCATGTCGATCGATTCTTAAAAGTTAGCTGTAGAGCTTTCAGCTGTTATTGTTCAGTTGAAATTAAATGTCTTACAAGCTACTTACAAAGCATTTAGGTTACTTACAATTATAGATTTTTACGAGGCATGTTTTTTAAGTCAATGCTGTTTTGGTATTAACAAAGACGTGCATAGATATCGCAATCATTTTATTTTTAGATGAAAGCCTGTACCTTAATCTACTTTTCTACATAATTTCCGTAAATATTGAGGCACTTGGCATAACGTGGCACCAGTTTTTTAATACCCTCCTCATAAAATTCTGCCGCCTGACGTGTTAACCACTGTATCACAACTGTTTTGACTTCGTTATCGTCTTGAAGACGCTGACCACCCAGATATTTCTTCAAGTGCAGGAACAAATGGTAGTCGCTGGGCGCCAGATCAGGGCTGTATGGTGGTTGATCTAGAGATTCCTACTGAAAAGATTTGATGAGATCTTTGGTCCGATTGGCCACATGTGGACGGGTATTATCATGCCCTTACTCAACTTGCCACTTCTTTTGTTCTGGATTGCACGGCGCAGATTTTTCAATGTCTCATATTAAGACACTGCATTGATTGTCTCATTACGAGGCAGAAACTCCACTAGCAATATTCATTTTCTGTCTCAAAAAACAGTGCATATGATTTTCCGGGCAGAACTTGTTTACTTAAACTTCACTTTTGTGGGTGATGATGAATGTCGCCATTCCATGGATTGTTGTTTCGATTCTGGTGTGACGTAGGCCACCCATGTTTCGTCACCAGTAACAATTTGGTCTAAAAGATCTTCACCTTCATTGTGGTACCGCTCAAGGAAAGTCAATGCACTGCCTAAACGTTGGGTTTTGTGCAAATCCGTCAACATTTTTGGAACCCAACGTGAACACGATTTCCGGTACTTCAAGTTCTCGGTCACAATGCGATAAAAATCACTAAGAGAATATTGAGGAAAATAGTCGCACAATGATGAAATTGTAAAGCGTCTGTTTTCTCTCACCTTTTTGTCCACTTTCTCCACCAAATCTTCAGTAACGATCGAGAGACGCCCACTCCGTTCTTCATCGTTCACATTTGTGCGGCCATCTTTAAATGCTCTCACCCATTTCCTTACCATTCCATCACTCATAATGTTTTGTCCGTAAACTTCACAGATCTCACACTGAATATCGATCGGTTTTACGCCTTTAGCACTAAGAAATCGTAAAACAGCGCGTACTTTACAATCGGCCGGACTCACGACTGTCGGAGGCACCTTAAACACTCAGTAACCAACGTATATAATGAAGAATCAGACTGTAATGGCATCAGTGCGTAGACAAGAGATGTAGGTAACCAGCGCGCATGCGCGGAACGCCGAACGTAGCGCTGCGGCGGCGGAATCGCAAAACGGTACTGACTTAAAAAACATGCCTCGTATATCAATCTATTAATCAAGCAAGCAAACAAAATGGCGAATCAGTCACTCAACTACTTTTCGCATGACTCTCAGTAGACATATGGAATAGCATTTTCACATGGTTCCAGCTAATCTAGTATTATCCATGCTATCCAAGTGAAAACGAGGACTAATTGGAAAATACAAATAGGAAGATCAACAACAAAAAATTCTTTATGTTTGCTTCTTCGTCTGGAAACAACTTTCATGAACCACATGGAAAAGGAACTAACGCGAATCATCGGCGTCCCTAATATACTGGAGGACGTCGGTGGAATAGAGAGAACCCACCGACTAGAGGACTAGGGCACTTGAGCTGTTACCTTGGACTCCGAACCACATTGTGGACATTTCACTTGAGCCAATCGGCGGGGGGGGGGGGCGAATCTTGGATGGGGCGATTTATAAAGCTACTTACTACCCGTGGTACGAAATCCATGAGCGAAACCACTGAGAAATTTTACAGCACAAAATATATTATGAGTGTTTTCAGTGAAACGATGAAATGAAGGTGACCGTTGGAGGCGGGGAAACATTTATTTTTCTTTCCGTTCCAGTTATATTGTTACTTTTCTTTGGAATTAACGAATTTCAAAATAAGTTAATTATATCTAGTTCTTTTTACCATAACTTGGTTCAGTTAGTACTCATGGAATAATTTTAATTTTTTCTTTATTTTCTTATTTTTATATGAGATAGTGCTTCCTAGATAACTATATATAACTATACAAGGATTATATTATATCATATAGTATATTATATATAATATACTATATTATATATTCAATCCAATACTTCTTTATAATGCAGAGGTAATAATTACAGCAAACAGTTCTAACATGAATCACCTAGAATTATGCCAAAATCAGGCCCTGCGACTAATAACCGGTGCAGTAAAATCAACTCCAATCACGGCAATGCAAGTCTTAACTCGAAACTATCCAATACATCTAACTATAGAGGAGAAGACACTAATACAACATGAAAAAATGTTGCGGTTAAAAACAACAAAATGAGAAAAAAGATTACTACAACCAATCAAGATGAAAACACACACAAGTTTCCTACACAGTGTTATGGAATTAAAAACAGATCTGAATCTTCCTAATTCTAAAGAAAACATTTTAATCAAAGAAAACACACTGACTGTTAAACCAATTAATATCCAATTAGATTTAGAACAAATAGTTACAAAATCTGAAACTTCCAAACCTGTACTAAAAGCACTAGCATTAGAAACTGTGAACAATAGATACCCACCTGAAGAATGGTTACATAGATGGATCTAACTTGGACAGCAACTCAGGAGCAGGAATTAAGTGTGCACTGTTCTCATTCTATCAACCAGCAGAATACCACACTACAAATTTTGATGCAGAAGTAACGGCTATTCATGTTTCACTCCAACAACTTCTATACAGAATAGATAAATTCAAAAATGCTGTCATACTTTCTGATTCTAAAGCAGCATTATGTTCAATAAGTTCATATAAAATGAAGTCAATCCAAATTAAAGAATGTCACAAAATGATACAACCACTTCAAAAACTACAGAAAAGAATTATATTACAGTGGATATCTGCACATTTTGGAATTGCTGGAAATGAATCAGCTGATTTTCTTGCCAAAAGAGGTGTAAATTTAATTCAGAAAAAAAGTAAAGCTTACCCTTTACATCCATAAAGAGATTAATCAAAAGCAAACACAAAAACAAACAAAACCAATCAATATCTAACAAAGCCAAAGATAAAAATAGAACATTTTAACTAAAAGTCCAGAAATTATTCCAGAAATCCCACGTAAAGCTGCAGTGGTCAATTTTAGATTACTTACGGAACATGGTTATTTGGTCAAACACTTACACAGAATAGGAATTTATACAAGTCCAAATTGTCCTCTGTTCAACAAAGAAGAGCGAGGCTCATCACTAGTACTCATACGTCCCATTTTAAGCTCTGCAACCCGCCTTTTAATCATTGTATTTGAAGTGACAATAAACTGTCAATTTCCTTCTTGATTTCTTTAGATGTAAAGCCTTTCAAATGGAAGGATATAAAAAATTGCTCGTTTTTTTCCCCAAATACTCCGTTTTCTGAAACCTCTACACTGTCATTGCAGGCATTCAAAAACTGAATAACCTATTGACCTGTAACTAAGGATAAAAGCTGGTCTGGAGTTAAACTACATGATACTGTCCGTCAAACAAACCTATTGGGGCGCCATCTCTATGTGAGGCCCGTGACTTATCAGCCGACCCTCGTATATTTCACAGATGTTACATTAAGTCAAATACCTTATGCGGTGGTATATATTTTGCGTGTATGTGTGCGAAGGCTTTTGAATTATTGGTTTTTAAGGAAAATGTGAGTTTTAAAATATATATTTTCAGTTAAATGTCTTAAAATAAAGTTAATAGCCAAGACTACGCATATTACCCCAGCTGCACCTTGAGTAGGAAGATACCAGATGAGAGTATACAAATTACGGTCATATCTGAGGGCCATAAGTACCGGGGTTCCTAACGTTTCCTTGTTAATTATCCTCGCCCGGCACTTCAGTGCCATGCTCTTATCGACAGGTTCAGGAAGAAGCTTCCATCTATCGCACAAGCCGTTCATCTCTAGCCATTGCGATTAATCCAGATTTTCCTTAAGTATGAACGGGATTAAATGGAGAGGAAAGCAGGAACAGGAAAATTATTGCTATTTAGCTATTATCTGTTACGAGTGCTGTTCAATAAAGAATGATCATAAGTTTTTTATGGTCATAATTTTTCACACTGAAATTCAACATTATTATATTCCGTTAGCATAATGTGAAGCAAACACGCCGTAGTAGTTTCATTGTTGGTACTCCTGTTTCCCGCCTGTGAGAACCAGGTAAGTTCAGACATGTTCAGTATCGCCTACTGCTGCAGTGGATGTAGCATGCAGTTAAAGTTGATGTTGGAGGAAGATCCGGAGTTCCTTTAAAACGTAATCGCTGCTGATGCAACTTGGCTCAGTGTGGAAATCTCCTTCGTCACCACCCCAAAAGAGGAAAAGTGATTGCTTCTGCTGGGAAACCTATGGTCGTCTCATTCTTTGATATTTATGGAATGGTTTATTAGCATGTTGTATCTGCACACACATCAGTAACTGGACAATACTACAGGGATGTCTTGAAAACATTGAAAGTCCATATCAGGCGCAAAAGACCACATTTCCGTGAAGCAGGCTGGATGCTGCGCCACAATAATACGGGGCCGCATATTGCCAATGTTGTTGCTGAATATCTTTAAAAAATCAACATGAAATGCATCCCTCACCCTCTCTATAGTCCTATAGTCCCCATGTGACTTTTTCTATTCCCTAACTTGAAGAAACGCCTTCGTAGGAGGCATTATCCATCATAAGAAGCAGTGGCGAAGGCTGTGGAGGTGATTTTGAAGGATCTCTCAACAAATTGTTTCCAGCATGTCTTTGAAGACTGGCAGAAATGCTGGGACAAGTACATCGCATTCAGGGGAGACTATTTTGAGAAGGACCATCAAAATTATGAAGATGAGTATAGGTACGTTGTCAAAAAAGGGGTTAACTCTTTACTGAACAGCCCAGGTATTTTGCTACCCACATAACATAGGTATTCCTAAAGCAAACCTTTGATGCTACTGCGTGACCCAGTTTGGAAATTGGTTATGTATGATTTTACTTTTTTTCAACTCCATAGATTAAATGATGAGCAAGGTATAACAGCAGGGTTTATAACCCTTCCAAGCGTATGTAAAATGATTAGTATTACATTTTAGGTAAGTTGACAGAAAGCTTTCGTAAATAGCACTCTCAGTTACACAACGTTTGAATTAGTAATACATCCACGATTACATGTTTAGCTAGCTGCATTAACCTCGCAGATATTCAAGTTGTCATTGTGTGTGGAGCTAACCGAAGGGGTTTTACTAATTCATGAAAATATTAGGCAGTTATTTTGAAGCCCATGTATAACCTTCCGTTTATGCTCTAGGTACACCAACAGATCGCAAGCTTGCAACGTGCATTAAAAAGGTAGTGCCCAGGTGGATTCGAAATCAGGGCTCCTAAACGGTAATGGCGTACTTAAAGCTGCATGAAGCAATTACACGAAACCGATGCAAGAGCACTGTAATGGCATAAACATCGTTCAGATGCATGGAGTAGTTGGGGACATAAATTTAAAACGGGGTGCATTGGAGTAGTTTGATTCAGTAGCTGTGGCACTTTTAGCCATTAACATGTTTTGAAACCACCGCATTTAATTTCCAATTAATTGCAATTGGCTTCGGACTGGTGAATGCTGCTGACCTCTACGCCATCATGTATAGACTGGGGTGGGAGAGCAACTCAATTAATCCAGAGAAGAATTGTAATACTCCTCGTCAAGCACAATGACAGGCTGCAGCGAGGTGGGATGGGGCGAATGTTGTGCACGGCCTATGGATTATGTGGTTCAAACACGCCCTTCCCCCCGAAACAGAATTGAGGTTATCCCTATTGACCAATCATCAAACCTAGTAATTACTTGGTGGTTGCCTAGAACTCCAGTCAGTGACACGTTACTGCGGTTTAAAACAAACATAGGAAATGAAACTAGAAGCGTAAAAGTAAACAAAGACACATCTATCTGCTAGATTGGGTAGTAAATCATGAATACATGAAGGTAAATGTTTTTTAAACTAGAAGTATCCAACGAACGTAATTGTTCCCATTTGCGTTAAGTTTCCTGGATATTTGCTTCACGTGTGTAACGTTTTTGTAGGAGTTCAGTAGAATAACAAAACTCTATTAAGCGCTTCAAGCAATTTAAAATGTGTTGACTGTACGCACTGTGCATTAGGTTTCCCATCAGATATGCGGGAAGCTAAATCAATGCAATCAGTTGAAAACAGCACAAGAAAACAAAACAAGCATGAATTAGTAAGTATTAAAATGCAACAACGAAAACTAGGAATGAACGCTGCAATATGGTTGTGATATACCAGTTTTTACTGTAACAGTCATAATAATATTGTCATAGATACTTTATGTTGACAGTTTCTAGCATTAATTAATAATCAACACACCAATATTAGCACAGCTAGATTAAGAACGGAATGCAATATCAAACGAAACATCTGTAGTGAGCATGCCATTAACGTGATCGATCAAAGCATTCCAAAACGAGCTGCTTACAGCTTGTAAACTGTTTCCCTCTTTATGCTGGTCAGATCTGTGGATAGATGGCCATGCATTCTCTACGCTTATTATTATTTTTATTTTTACTATTCTTTACATTTAAAGTAGAACTTTAGGTCGTGGTATTAAATATAAATTCTGGTATTCATCTTTTCCACAGGAAAACCACGGATTATATTCCACTCAGGTTGGTTCGTTCCAGGGCTTTAAACCCAGGACCTCCCAAATGTGGGTCAGGACGTTAACGCCTGAGCCAACCAGTTCGGCTGCTATAGGTTCATTTGAAGCGTTAACCATGACCGGGAAATTTTTATTTTGATTTAATAAAATATGTTGTTTATTATCGAAGAGGCTTCTAAATGATGCTATAAGCATTTCTCAGCTTCCCTGAAAGGGTCCTTACGGTAAAATATGAAGTACTATGTCGTAAAATTTATGCCCGATTTCACCAACAGATGTTAAGACTTAACACGAATTTAGCAACAGTTAAAAGAAAAATTGCATTTCAGCAACAAGTGTCAGCTTAACACTTGTGTTAAATCTCTTATTAAACTAACAAGCCAAGTTTTTGTTGTTAAGTCCTTAACAATTGTAAATAGTCAAGATGGTGGGCATAAACTCAGCTGTTGATATCGATTTGTTATATTTAAGACCATCCAAATGGCACTCGTAATAAAGTGCGACCTATGAGGAGAAATTATTTTGAGGAGCTGTTAAAAGAAAACTTTCTACAGAGGTATAGACTGCCGAAACAAGTGGTTATGAAGGTTACTGCGGAATTAGAAGAGAGGTTAGAACATGCATCGAAAGGAATATGCCGATCTCGCCTTTGCTTCAAGTATTAATATCTTTGCGATTTTTTAATTCGCTGAATTATGTGGATAATACTTTATCCCCCTCCCGTCTTGAAACGTTCAAGTCACTTGTCCTTCTTTGTTCCTCGTTTTAAATTTATGTAATACTGACTAAGTTTTTTGGTGCTTGTAATAGTGACACATGCATTTGAATTAAATTCGTTTCCAATATTTACCCACGTAACATCTTTCTCTTTTACACTCACCGCATCCGTCCTCCTATTTTCCACGATATCCTTACAGTTCGTTACCAATTCAATTCACAATTCTTTCTCCATCGATGAGAAATTTGTTTGACGACTTTAGTTTACGATTTTGTTCACCCGCAATTTTTCAGCTGTGCGCAGACGAAAATGAAAACAAAAGCATATTGCAGTACGTTCAGAAAATAATACGATTCATCCATAGCCTTTTAAAGCTGTAATATTTATAAGTTTCTTGGCGTTAACACGTGTTTGTTGACATTTGAAAACAGGTTGGTGAAATGCAAGGAATTTTAACAGTAGTGTTAGCACTGTGATTGTTGCATTACATTTGTTAACGTCGATTTTAACGTATGGTGAAATCGTGCATTAATACATAGAATGATAAATGATTAAACTGATGTAGGAAAAATTCATCATATACTGGGTTTCTTTGGTATATCCTACCTTATTCTATTATTTATATGTACCTACAATAGATAACAGAAGTTTAACATTCCAACCAAATATTCGTGGTAATGTTTTCAGCACAAATACATGTTTCGAGATTCCATGAATACCTAGATCAAAACGTTTGAGTAGTAGGTCCATTTCTATCTAGTGTATATGTGTGAACAGTAGCTCATATGCGAATGATATTTAATCTGAGTAATTAAAGATACGACCCGAAGGCGTTTGAAAAATAATTCTCACCAAACAGCACTCATTACAAGGAAAATTCTGCTTTATTTGTAACTTTTTTCAGAAATAGCTCTCACATTTTCATTGGGGATATTTACCTAAGAAATAACATTTATAGAAAATAGAGCATGGAACTTTGCTGAACCTACAGAGCATATAACTGGCATACAGTTTATTTGAAACAACATCTTCAGCAGCATTAGCAGCATCTCAGATATTAGTTATGTTTGACTTGAATTTTCAAGTCAATGATGTCTCTATTCAGTTATTTCACCCAGTATCAACGAAAGAGTATCGAATTTCAAAGTCAGCATAAACGGACATCTGATTATGTTTTCTTAAACCCGCTTGTATCTGACTCGAAATGTTTAATAGAATTATTTCTAAGATTCGTATGAAACAGATAAAACTTAAGCTTTCGTCAAGCTTTCTGCAGAAGCTATGCTAAATCTAACGACAAAAGGTAAAGAGAAGGCGGCAGAGGGAGAGCAGTTGAAGTGGGTATCAGGCTCTTAAAACCTTAAATTGCCATTCATTGGTTTCTCGCGAATTATTAATTCATAAACAACACCATTTCATAGTCATTTTATAGTAATGACTACTATGAAATATTCAATAAAATCATTTCTGCAAATATTTTATTAAGATTAATTTGAAGCAAATGGAAAAATAAATTTTATAACAATATTTTATAGAAGAGTGGAAAGAGAAAGTATTGAACAATAAGATCAAGTATTAGATAATACCTAGGTTTAATTTGGTATATGATAAGCTGTATACCTTCATACTTGGACGGTTTTATTTTAAAAGTTGCTTCCTAAGAAACAGCATAGATATTTTTGCTTTGATCTATAGCAATACAGAATCGATGAAAGGAAATTAAAAATGGAAGCACCAAAGTGATTAAGTTAATTTCTCGTATAGGTTAAAAGTTAACGTTATCAGGGTAATAAAAAGCATTGCAAATATTCAACAAAACGTTGCTTTTGCGGAACAATTGCCTTAACTGTTGCTAAATGGTTCAGTTAATAATTCGAATAAAATGCTGCCTGTTTGAGACGGATTATAGAGTACTAAATTCTTATGGTAACTTAGTGATACAGCTTGAAAACTATGGTATAATTTGTTACGTTTTAAGAGTAGGTAAACCAGGAAGAAGTTATCAGATTTGATATGTGTCATAATTTATTCGGATTTATGAATATTACTATAGAAATATGACTATAAGTCCCGAATATTTCAATAATTTCAAACAAATTATTAACTGTGAAAATTTACATTTTTAGAATGTTTACCCCTAGATATTTTTGCAAAATGGTTTAAAGAACTAGAAAATATGGAGTAATGTGTTCTATCTAAATAGCTGAAGACAGTTGAAATGACTTTCTGCAATTTTAAAAAATGACCAGTATTTGGAAAAAAAAGGAAGGCAGCGCGAAAATACACACCATTGATGTTATAAAGAAATATGCATTATATTTACGTAAACTTTTTTCTTCATGCGTGAGCTTCGACTCAGGGAACCCTTTCAGATAATAATGAATGAAGGGAAGGAATGGAATGAGTGAGTGAGTAAGTGTGTGTGAGTGAGTGAATGTGTGAGTGAGTGAGTGAGTGAGTGAGTGAGTGAGTGAGTGAGTGAGTGAGTGAGTGAGTGAGTGAGTGGGTGAGTGAGTGAGTGAGTGAGTGAGTGAGTGAGTGAGTGAGTGAGTGAGTGAGTGAGTGAGTGAGTGAGTGAGTGAGTGAGTGAGTGAGTGGGTGGGTGAGTGAGTGAATAAGATGCGCGTTTCGAATCTTAACAGGAGAGCTCTCCTGCTCCGAGTTCTATTTTTGCCAGGCTTTCGTCAGTCCTCATTATATATACGAGTATTTCGATGAGGAACCCCAAGCATAGGTTTAGAACATAACCTTTTTATATTTCCTATCTCATTCTACTTTTCGTACATCTTCAGCATTTTCTGCTTGTAGTGTCCTGTGCGGTAAAACAGGTGGAATTTAGCAACTCTTAAATCCTTAAAAAACGGATGGAAATGTGCTTGTTTTGATATTCCATACTCTTTGTATTACATTGCCAGAAACAAAAGAATGATAACAAAACACTTAGAACAATTTCGTGATCAATTACTGGAAAATTTAAGCCAATGTCAACGAATATCTCGGGAATTATCAATGCCGTAAAACATCGATATTTATCGTATAGTTAACAGTTATCTCTTTCTTATACTTTACCGGTTATACAGCATTACAACTTTTTTCAGAATGACGAGCGGCTTTACAGGCTCTGCAGATGATGCATGTATCATTCACATATAATATTTTGCTCAAAATCGTTTGACCAATCTCATAAAAAATAAAGCCCACAGTAAGTTTTACATATGAAACCGTATGGGTTACCTATTTAAAAAGGCTTCTTAGTCTTATTTTGGAGAAAATTGTTTTATATGATTTCAGCATTTAGTTTGGAGAGTGCACATGTGTGGACTGTTATTTAAAACTAATATTTACTATTGGAGTCCACTTTATACATATTGCTTGTAGAAATATCCACATCACAACTTGCATGGAAATTCAAAACTTCCTCCACCTTCTGTAGGGAAGTATTAGAGAAAGCAAATATACCTCAGATCTGAATTTTTGGAATTTTTGCTAAATTTTCCAATGCAAATAGGTATTCAAATATTTACTGTTGTATTTTTAGCATCAAGTTTTAAATTGTTGTGAAGTTGTTTTCTCTTCCCATTTAGTTCTGTGTATTAAATCCGTTTAAAAGCCTCAAGGACATTTTTGAACCTCCAAAGTACTTTGAATTCAATATAATGAGTTTAATAGTCTTAAGAGCGTTTATCTTAAGTTCCCTTTATAACGAGGATTGGTATTAGTGGCGATTATTCCTGAAAAGCTGTTACATTTTGCTATAAATCAAAGGACGATATACGCACATAAATTTTCGGGGTGCTATATTAATAGTGGAAGTCGTCCTTCGTCTTTTCCTACCCCACTCTTACATCCGGTACGGTTCTGGCGTGAAGTAGTTTTGTGGAAAGGGTAGGATTCCTGGTGGGTTCGTTTCGGGAGATTAATATAATTTACGACATAATCTGGTCTCACTGTGGTCTGTGACGTAATTTGCACGGCGGATACCGCGCCGAACATGAGAGGGGAAGATTCCAAGAGACGGGATTTGAGGTGGTGCTGAGAGGAGAAGGGTTCCTCCCACATCCTCCACCCTCACTCAACAGAAATCTACCGCCCCTCAGTCTAATTGAATCTCCTTATTCAGGGTTTACCTAGAGGGAACAGAAGTATGCCCCTAACCACAACTGGACGCCTGTGTTCAAGGGGAGTATAGCTGTGAGGAGGGATATTTCATAAATAACAATGAGGTGCAGTCTGGGGTAGAGTGGTCCAGCTTTACTGGACAAAAACCCAAAGTCTTTGTATATATCGGTCTTTGTATGTCATTTCATATCTTGCTATTCTGTTTGGGAAAATATATATATTTGCATTGAGCCTCTACACACATCTGATTTTCTTTTCCTACAATGTTTGTAAATGGTAAGTGGTTTGAAATTTTGGACGTGTAGCATAAACGATAAGTAAAAAAAGGAATTAAGTTCATAAATTAAACAGAGATTCTAACTGTGGTACAACTTATTTTATATTATTTTCAGTTTGAAATGTTTCTATTAGAATGTTTGCTAATCTTTGTAATTCCTTTGCAAGAAATTTAAACTTTTATTTCTCAAGTAATGAAAACACAACTCATATTTGTACTTCCCATTTTGGAATCTTCTAAGTAGCATACATAGAGCCTGCTAGAACCGGTAATTATTTTAAGCTCATTAAAATAATAGCTGTCTTCTAGTAAGTGGTGGCCCGGTTGTAAGCCATGCTATTATTTTTATTCATTATTTTCTCAGAAAAATGTGAGACTACCTTCCCTTAAATTGGGCCATAAATAATACCGCCTTAAAGCATATTGTATCCGGGGATGCCTAAAACACTTTAGAACTAACGAGTTAAAAAGTATGATTTGTCTTTCACCTCGTTAAGGAAGAAAAATGAAGATATCCATGTGCTAAATTTTCGCGAAAAATATTTCAAAATGTATTATTATATATCACTGTGTCCTTTTGTATATAGCTTATGTTTATCCTTAATTTTTGATAAATATTACGTAGTATATGCTAATTAGTCGCAATCAACGGAGTCAGAAAGAAAACCTATTTATTATTTCTAATTATCTTGAGAATGGAAGGAAGAGAGCTGAAATTGAAGGTCAATGTGTTTACATGGGAATTATCTTTCTACGAATCTTAGTAACGGTTAAATATATCCCTTGATATAGTTAATTGCAGCTGCATTTAAATTATGGGATGAGCAGGGAAAACCTTATATGCTAATTGTGAATAGGGGTTATTCTCGGAATCCTTCTAATTGTAAATTCTAAATAATTAAAATATTTAAGTGCATTTATAAAGAATGGATACTAAGACAATAACAATGTGTTGAGTCATAAAACTAGATGCTTGCAAAGAAGGGTTAGAATTTCGCGTCAAAATTGTTATAAAGTGTACGTAAATACAACATAAAAGACTCAGATATTTCCTTCTAAGCAATATGCGGCTAAATTACAACTTGAGTAGATAAACAATGTTATGACACAGTGATTATTGGTCAAACGTACAGGGATTTGGCGCCAACCGACTAGGCATTTGGGCAGATAAATAGAAACAAATAGTCGTGGTACGCTATAAACCAAAATTAACACTAAAAACGACATCGTCAGGTAAAAGGAATACTCTGAAAGCTTCATCCCCCCCCCCCCCCGAGATTCTCGCGAAAGAGTCAGGCGGTCACTTAAGTGAGCAAATCGGTTCAGTCATTGCAAGCTACTGGTGTAATAAATGGAGCTGGTCGCCGAATAAGTTTGTGACAACTACTGTGTGCGAAGCAGATGCTGCTATTGCGAGAGAACGCATAGTTATTATGTCCAACTTGCCAGCTAATGAATCGTCTGGAGGAAGAAGGTTCGACATTAGAATTTCATAATGTCCATTTCATTGACTCTTTCGTGTCAAGGGATTTTTCCCATGAAAGTTTTGCAGACTTTATATTATTAAATATTGACATAACTGAAGGGAATGCACCAAGATTTCAGAGTTCATTTACTACGATTATCCAGACTATAGAATATTTCTCAACCATGTCTGTTATAATAGTCATTCTAGAATGATAAGTTATGGGTAGACTAAATGACACCAATTGACAAATATTATAGACTTTTTATGCTTAAAACAACAAATCCACGCTGTAACAACCTAATGCAGGCTAAGGCCTGTCAACTCGACTGACGGCGTAAGGCAGAGTTGGACGATCATCCAACCAATACCAAAAGAGATGTGGTCGGCATATCAACGACCTCAGCTGAAATATTGGCTTTTATAAACGGGTTATCCTGCACTTCCTCTCTCTACTAGAATAGTAGACTCAAGTTATTTAAGTTTCTAAATTATTATTATTATTATTATTATTATTATTATTATTATTATTATTATTATTATTATTATTATTATTATTATTATTATTATTATTATTATTATTATTATTATTATTATTATTATTATTATTATTATTATTATTATTATTATTATTATTATTATTATTATTATTATTATTATTATTATTATTATTATTATTATTATTATTATTATTATTATTATTATTATTATTATTATTATTATTATTATTATTATTATTATTATTATTATTATTATTATTATTATTATTATTATTATTATTATTATTATTATTATTATTATTATTATTATTATTATTATTATTATTATTATTATTATTATTATTATTATTATTATTATTATTATTATTATTATTATTATTATTATTATTATTATTATTATTATTATTATTATTATTATTATTATTATTATTATTATTATTATTATTATTATTATTATTATTATTATTATTATTATTATTATTATTATTATTATTATTATTATTATTATTATTATTATTATTATTATTATTATTATTATTATTATTATTATTATTATTATTATTATTATTATTATTATTATTATTATTATTATTATTATTATTATTATTATTATTATTATTATTATTATTATTATTATTATTATTATTATTATTATTATTATTATTATTATTATTATTATTATTATTATTATTATTATTATTATTATTATTATTATTATTATTATTATTATTATTATTATTATTATTATTATTATTATTATTATTATTATTATTATTATTATCACTATTATTATCACTATTATTATCACTATTATTATCACTATTATTATTATTATTATTATTATTATTATTATTATTATTATTATTATTATTATTATTATTATTATTATTATTATTATTATTATTATTATTATTATTATTATTATTATTATTATTATTATTATTATTATTATTATTATTATTATTATTATTATTATTATTATTATTATTATTATTATTATTATTATTATTATTATTATTATTATTATTATTATTATTATTATTATTATTATTATTATTATTATTATTATTATTATTATTATTATTATTATTATTATTATTATTATTGTTATTATTATTGTTGTTGTTATTGTTATTATTGTTATTATTGTTATTATTGTTATTGTTGTTATTGTTATTGTTATTGTTATTGTTATTATTATTGTTATTATTATTATTATTATTATTATTATTATTATTATTATTATTATTATTATTATTATTATTATTATTATTATTATTATTATTATTATTATTATTATTATTATTATTATTATTATTATTATTATTATTATTATTATTATTATTATTATTATTATTATTATTATTATTATTATTATTATTATTATTATTATTATTATTATTATTATTATTATTATTATTATTATTATTATTATTATTATTATTATTATTATTATTATTATTATTATTATTATTATTATTATTATTATTATTATTATTATTATTATTATCACTATTATTATCACTATTATTATCACTATTATTATCACTATTATTATCACTATTATTATCACTATTATTATCACTATTATTATCATTATTATTATCATTATTATTATCATTATTATTATTATTATTATTATTATTATTATTATTATTATTATTATTATTATTATTATTATTATTATTATTATTATTATTATTATTATTATTATTATTATTATTATTATTATTATTATTATTATTATTATTATTATTATTATTATTATTATTATTATTATTATTATTATTATTATTATTATTATTATTATTATTATTATTATTATTATTATTATTATTATTATTATTATTATTATTATTATTATTATTATTATTATTATTATTATTATTATTATTATTATTATTATTATTATTATTATTATTATTATTATTATTATTATTATTATTATTATTATTATTATTATTATTATTATTATTGTTATTATTATTATTATTATTATTGTTGTTGTTATTGTTATTATTGTTATTGTTGTTGTTATTGTTATTGTTATTGTTATTATTATTATTATTATTGTTATTATTATTATTATTATTATTATTATTATTATTATTAGTATTATTATTATTATTATTATTATTATTATTATTATTATTATTATTATTATTATTATTATTATTATTATTATTATTATTATTATTATTATTATTATTATTATTATTATTATTATTATTATTATTATTATTATTATATTATTATTATTATATTATTATTATTATTATTATTATTATTATTATTATTATTATTATTATTATTATTATTATTATTATTATTATTATTATTATTATTATTATTATTATTATTATTATTATTATTATTATTATTATTATTATTATTATTATTATTATTATTATTATTATTATTATTATTATTATTATTATTATTATTATTATTATTATTATTATTATTATTATTATTATTATTATTATTATTATTATTATTATTATTATTATTATTATTATTATTATTATTATTATTATTATTATTATTATTATTATTATTATTATTGTTATTTATTTTTTTGTAATTTACGTCCTCCAGCGTTAGGTCAAATCGGACGATGAATGAAATGGGTGAAATGATGCTCAAATGAGCTCAGGGTCCATGGAACTTATCCTGGTAACTCATCCTGACCTCTTGAACGTGAGGCAGATACGCTACCATCTACGCTACCGAGGCGGGCAGACTCGAGTCTGAAAATCCCACCTCACAGGTGGGATCGAACCAGGACGCATTCCGTAGCAAGAAGGCCAAACCACAGCGCACAAGCCCACGCCTATGACGTAGAAATTTCTGTTATTTCTTTCTTTGCAAATAAATGTGAGTCTACTGTCTGATTTTGCTTTATACGGCTTATTCTGGGAACGGCATTTTCTGGAATAATAAACGACTAGTTTACTCAGAAGCTATTTACAATTAAAAATTAAATTTTGGGAAGGTAAGGACAATTTATGATTGCTATTGTGCATCCAACTTATTATGGAAAACTTGAATGGTTTTTAAAATATAGTGAAACTTTTAAACAAAGAAGAGTAGGTATACGAGTAATTACGAAAAGAATCCTAAATGTCATAATCAATAAACATACTGATTAAAAGTAAGTCAGTTTAATTAGCATGTATTTACATTGCAACCTTATTCTTAAATAGTTCTGATCTAATGAACTATTATGTTGTCGGCTGGCATAACAAAATTAGATGAAGAACGTAATGTCCATTAGAGTGAATATCGAATTTCATGCGCCTTAGAAATATCACGACTTAACAAACTTACAGTTCTAAGGAATAAAGATGACTATTTAATCATTAGAAGTCCCTTGGATTGTAATGAAATTATTTCATATAGAATATGAAAGGAAGTAAATAAAATTAAATATATAGCCATTAGATCTTTAAATGATATTTAAGACAGACAATATAATATACCAAGTGACCCAACCGCCCCGTCTTTTAGTTAATAAAATATCCCCTCATGTGTTAGAATAGTTACAGAACGCAACGGGATAAATCCAGTTAAACAGCCGGTAATGGTGTGATCGAATTTTGTTCTGCAGCGAGCCCCGAAAGGCAGTTGCCAGTCTTGAACTAGCACGTGTAGTCCGTGGTAATAGACAAGAACGGTGTGAAAACCGAAAAGATCTTGGGATGTTCTTCATTTATTTCACAGAATGTTTATTTTCTAGAGGACAAACACCTTTTAGATTGGTTGATCCCACTGATGCATTGACTGCCGATACAGAGGGAACAATCACTAATCCTTTAGATTATTCTTTAGGCATATATTTTTCGTCCTCACTCGTGTTTGGCTGCATAGAAGTTTATTACGGAAGTTATTAAAGGATATATTTAAAACTGCTTTATTTAACTTAGCAAACGTAGGCCAATTAGATTGGATTTAAAAAAGAGAGAGAGGAAATTGTTTGCATTACTTCTGGAGTTTATAATATTAGCGGGGAACTCGGGGAAATACAGGGGAATTATACAAATGAAATTATTATAAATGTGGGAAATGCGAATTGAAGAATTTTTGATGGTTAAAAGAGAAAATCTAAATACAAAAGCAAAATATAATTGATACATCAAGCAAATAAGCATTCTTTTATTAGGATCTGTAACTCAAAAGACCGGTTCGACAAACCAGTAGTAATGTTTTGATCATTTACTTTTAATATTCCTATTGCAGTAGCTTTTGTTGACTACCGTACGCAAATTTATCTAAGTGATACCCTGGCTATAGAACTTCTAAAGAATGGATAGAATAGAAGGGGAGATTTTTCTCTCCAAGCCTACTCTCCTATTTTTATATGTTCATCGTGAGTGGACAAGCGAGTGCCGCAGTAATGACTTATAAATTCAACACCTTTTACCTAGCATACGTATGAGTTATGGAAGGTTTCCAGTAATTTGAGAAAACTGTGTTATAGATTCAAGGGATCACTTGCGCCAATATTTTATTTATCTTATTTTCCATTTTGTTTCAAATAAAACGTGATTGATGTGCCTCTAAATTAAAAATTTGAAAACAACTTTATTCTTTTACTTGTATTATTAATTTTATTTTGAGTATGCGGAGAAATGAAATTGCGGCTGACTAAACTTAGTTACAAGGTTTATGAGTAAGGATGGTTCTAATGGCACTGGAATGCCCGTTTCAAACTGATTTAATGACTGCCTCTTTTTATCATTACATTAAACTCGAAGTTACCGATCAAGGGTTACCAATATCACTGTTTAGAGTTACTATATGTGAAATGCTTATTAATCGATAAAACTTAAATCGTTCTTCACGTATATGTGAACCGACAAATATCTTCTCTCATCGCTTCTAGTCTGCCTCGATCAAGACAGAAGAAGAGGACTGCCTTAATCGGCTTCACGTCGAGGACTGAGTGTCCTCCACAGCTGCGCGTGAGTGTGTAACTTTCACTTTCTGGAAGCCCCTTATACACACAAAGATTCCCTTTGTGACTATTTTGTCCATTGTGATAATTAGGGGTCCAAAGAATACCTATTCAAACAGAGTCAAGTGCTACCCTTTAGAACTCTGCTAAGGACACTGTTTCTTACGTTTCTTTTGCTAAAACAACTATTCAACCCCGTTGCTATTCGACTCCACTGCACCTGCACTAGTTCCACACAAAAATGCATTCCTTTTAAATCCATTGCGATTCTTTATTCATTGCATTCCTTAATTTCAGTATCACCCTATAGTGCCTCGGAAACTAATAAAGCTCGATGTATTGTTAGCTTATGTGTGTTTCCTTAAGAAACCTTGTTTAAAATATAGCGATTCATAAATCCTTTAAACCAACTGTTTTGCTAATACTTTGAAAACAAGGTGTATACATCACATATACGTTTTTATGAATATCTTTGAAGCAGCTAGTATACAGAAAGTAGTTCGAAAGTAGTGAGAAAGTAGTTCGTTTGAGTAAAAGAGTTGTACTAAGGCATTTCATTTTAGGAAGCAAATCCTTCCTTGGGAAAACAAATGCTTAGACAATACTTTCTTATAAAAGAAAATTATTTAAGGAAACCGTAATTTGAGGGTTGAAGTATAGTTTGGAATTTCCAATAAAGTATACCTTGAAAATTAAGAACCCTTTCTCTAATAGATTATATCCACTTGTGATAAATTACACACTAACAATGGATATTTGTAAAGGTTGTTTCGGTTTAGGCCTCAAGAGTTTAAAAATGTTTAAATATGCATTTTAAAATCGATATGGACATGTTAAAATGAATATGAAAGGAAATTGTTAAAATTCCGTAGGTCATGAGATGACGCAACGTGTAAGTGATACGACGTGAATGTTTTAGATTGGTAGTTTTAAAAATGAGATTATGTAATGTGTGACGTGGACCAGTAAAATTTAAGTTTGATTAGCACTGAAGGCCATGAGAGAATGAAAAATAAATAATTTTGGAAATATAGCGAGGAAGGAAAGCGTCTTTTGATGGAAGAACGTTATGGTGCCTTGACGGAACTTTGTAAAAGAGTTATTATCAGTTTTCTGTTGATTGAAATTAAGGTATACAGCATTAGTGTCAAGTTTTATACGAAATATTGTATCAATAATGCAAATTGAATTGAGCATCTTGATATTTTTAAAGTGAAAATGATTTATAGTTATTGAAGTTTACTTAGAAAAGTATCCTTTCACTCGCGACCACGTCTGAAATTTAGAGAGTTCTCATAGCTAAGACTGAAGCAGATCCGAAGAGATATTTTTATAAACATCGATACATCTGCGTGCCAGATTGGCCCAAAAAGAATTCACAACTTGCGGCATCGTCACCGTCATCCGGGAGAGCAGAATACAGCCCACGACCTCAGCTGCATCGCGGGCCGGCATCAGGTGAGAATACTCCCGTTCCACATGATCACCGCGGACTCCGAGAGCACCATCATCCCATCACTACAATTCCCGCTACATATTTCACTGGATCCATTTAATTGCTTAATTCTGTGGAAATGTTGATCGGAATAAAAATTGAGCCATTGGTTGTGCAAGGATGTTAATTAACAAAGGTAATTATCAGTTAAATGCTTGAACTGAATTAGATGTTGGATGCTTCATTTAAACAATAAATCTGATTAAATTATATTTTTACGGTATCATTAATAATATATGATATTAACATAAAGGATTTATGTAAGTTCTCCCTGGGACCAGTTAAGTTCAGCTTTTGATAGTGCTTTGATGATGTTTGTGTGCATGACAGTTTAGAAAGTGAAAGCTCCGATTAAAATCGTTTGTATTTCCGAAAAGTTTGCTAGTGGAATATTATGTAATGATATATTGCAATAACGGAAACTAATTCTCTTAATAGTTATTAAGTTTCAAATTTTATAATTTAAGAAATAAAGGATTAGTTTGGTCCCTATACAACTATTTAGGATACCCTTTCAATATTTTAAAGAAAATAATAAAGCACTGGTGCTTCCAAACTTTTAATATGAGGTACGTTCTGAAAGTAAGCTCTGTTTGGTAATAAAATTAAATTTTGTACGGGTAAGGAAACATTATTTATTGCACAAAATTCTACAACTCTTTTTCACATAACTGCCGAAATTTCGCAGGCATTTGTCATAGCGAAGCAAAAGTTTTTGTATATCTTTTTCATAGAATTTTGCCTCCTGTGTCTTCAACCAGTTGGAAACATTTTCTTTCAGCTCTTCGTCATTGTTGAAGTGTTGACCGCCAAGGAAAGATTTCAGATGAAAAAAAAAAAATGAAAGTCGCTAGGAGCGAGGTAAGGGGGGAGGGTCAAACACGTCCCAGCCAAATCCCTGTAGGACGTTTTTCGTCGCATTTGCAGTGTGTGGTCGTGCGTTGTCATGAAGAAACACAACTTTTGACAGCATTCCTCGGCGTTTATTCTGTGTTGTGCGGCGCAATCCTAGCATTCAGATAACGAATCACATATCTGATTTCACAAGCGGTGGGATTTTCAATGAATACCGACATTGTAAACAAGCACAGCAAAGCGTACGTGGCAGACAGCGATCTCACAATGGCGCATGTTTCTTCTCCTTGATATAAAGTGTCTAACGCGCAATTGCGGAACTGCGATCGCAGCGCTGCAGCGGAGTTAAATTGAAACAGATCTTACTTTCTGGACGCCCCTTGTATTAATTTTTCAAGAATTGAATATTTATAGAACATTGTGCTAATCTTTAGTCTTATTTATATCCATGAAAAGAGCATAACGCCCTCTCTATGTTGCTTCACATTAGAAGCAAAACAGGCCTATACTCGGAATAAGGTATTATTGTGAATTAACACATTTATTGCTTTGTTAATGATGTCAAAAATATTAGTGAAGTTAAATCCACATAACATCTGTGTATGTTTAATTTTGCCTGATACATTCTGTGATCAAGGTAAAAGCCACATGGTTTTGCTAGCTAGAGGTTGTTAACTTTTCAGAGAGTCAACACAATATTCAATCATGCTAGTTATCCGTCCTTGGACGTGCACTATATTGTATATATTACAACAAAGGTTGCCTTAACACAAACAAAGTCTTGACGTATGCTACCTTTCGAGGTAGCAGAATCACTACATTATAAAAGTGAAATGGATGATGATTAGTTACGCTCAAATAACTTTTCTGCTCAAGTATTTCTGAATCTCGCATTGTAACATGCAATACCTTACAAAGCTTTCTTTAAATCCTTTTGGATTAAGCTTTGGCAACCTAAATCCCGTTTTCCATGATTTTGCTCCGTATGCCACGTACACCGGATACGTACAAGAGAAAACTGCACAAGTGTTCAGAAGACTTTCAAGTTCAGAGTATTTAGTAGCTCTCTGATTTTCTGCTTGTGGATTTATGAGACATATAAGGATGATTTAATATCCACATTTACCTCCTGGAGATATACATATACTCAAGTCAATGTTTTAATATCCATACTTGATTCATAAGTCTTGACATCTACTTGGATGTATGGTGACTTCAAATTCATCTTCCAAAAGCCTATAGCCACACATTGGCAAAACGGTATAGGTTCTAAAGAGTTGTTAATGGTTATCAGGATGAACCTACACAGTAAATCATACCTCAGACTGGAATTGAAATGGAGTGAATTGGATTGTTCGGAGGGCATTTGGCACCTCGACCAGACTGGTCTTTTGTACCTATGCCCTAAGTGAGAAATCCCGGGAGAGACAACGTGGCGAGGGGATACAGAGGGTGGCCGAACCCAAGGAGTCACTAGAGTACAGAGGGTGGCGTCTATGCACTTTACTACATAGAAACTCCCCGGTAGTTCAGGACAATCGTTATCCCACCTATCGTGGCTGCGAAACAGTCATGAGGTCGTTTCGGAAACCGGTGGTCGCCCCCTGTAGTGCAAGGGAGACTCCAGGCAGGCACAATCAGCAACCCGCCAGCCGCGTTCCTGATTCGGCCCACTAGGCCGGCTCGGAGACCGCGGTCCGTCCCTCCGGAGGGGAAAGTGTTTACTTAGAGCATATCATCGCGCCATGCACCACCGAGGCTCCCACCGACACTTATAACCTGAAAGAAATCACCAAATGAGAGATGATATAAAACGGTATTGGAGGTGAAATTGAGAGACAGGTAATTCGAGTATGTAATTAACCTACTCAGCATTCAGCCAGCGACCCGAGAAAATTTTCGAAAAAACCATGGATCAGGTAGATCGATCAAGGGAATCGAACCCATGCCTCCTGAATGCGGGCCACAGACGAAACAGCCTGAGCCATCCAGCGCGGTTATTAAAATGGAAGTAACATAGTAAAGTTAAAAATTACTTCTAAATATTAAGCTTATGTTTTACTTGTTTATTTATTCATTCATTTATTCATTAATTCATTCACTCATTTATTTCACTGCAACGTTTTAAGCTTTTATTTAAAATAAAATATTTGTTAGTTTATATTCGTCCGTATTTCTTGTCACCTGAGTACGATGTGATCCGACCTGAAAGTACATGGAGTTAAATGTAGACATTTATGCCATCATCGTAATGGTTGCGCACGATTCTGAGCTGCGCAAACTCAAAAACACATCGCGTGGCACTTCAGGTCACACGACAGATGCAGCAGTCGGATGACCTCATAGCACTGAATGTAGGTTTATATAGGCTTGGTTTTTACGGTGTGTTGCCGCGTGTTAGCTGGACAATGGAATCAGCGCTGCCACTTTGAGAACCTACAGCTATATGTTCAATTTCCAGCGTGGTTTGTGCTTTACCGTGTTCCGAGAGTCATCTAATATTAGTGGTTCTCAGTTTCATCACATATTTCATAAAAATAAATTTGTTTTATGAGCACAGTCCAAGTTTCCAAATTTCCCAAACACATTCTCCCAAGAGACTCCTTTTCTTTTTTCAGTTTCATAGTTTGAAGAATAGTGCATCAGATGCAATTCCATGCTAGCTGTAAAGCCAAATGTACAAACGAGCTGGTAAAACTGATATTTCCAACAATAAACAGCACAACTACACCAGTCACGTCGCACGCATAAATTGAGCGCTGAAAATTCTGCCGCTTCGCGTCATTCTTATTCGCACGACACGACATCTCCTGCATAAGTGAGACCTAAAATGCTTTATGGATTCCGCAGCAATATTCTTTCTGGTTCAGCTTACAGAAGTAATAATGATTATTTAAAAAACCGTAGTACGACAAACGAAGTTATTTGACATGGATTCTAGTGCATATTTCAGTGAGATCTGCATTTTTGAGTAGTAGGCTTTTTATAAAATGTATGGTTTACCACATACATACAATTACAAAAATTTTGTTCGTATTGAAGAGCACCTATAGGTTAAAAAAACCGTTCAAGTAAAGCATCTTATATTGAACATGCAACCAACTTTTAATGACATTATTACTTCATTTCAGATAATAAAAGACAGACCAACATTTCTGCATGTAACGGGAATGTTACATGCATGTTCTGCATGTTAGAGGTTTCAAAACGTTCATCTGCACGCTTAAATATCATAAGATTCAAATGTAACAGTTGGCGCTTACTCAAATTTACATTACTGAATTAAACCCTATGTGGCACACACACACACACACACACACACACACACACACACACACACACACACACACACACACACACACACACACACAGACAAAACATGCAGGTACATCTGAGCCGTTCTTTAATACGTCTTCAGAGGACTTCTTAACGTATATTTTTGTTGAAAACTTAACGATTTACCATTGGATGATATATTTTGTATTGGATTACGTACCGAGGGTATTGTACTGCGACCAGGCTTGATCTATTGTACCTATGCCAGAAGTGGGGCATCCCCTGGAGGAAGCGAGAAGGATGAAGCGAGAGGAGACAGAAGGCGGCCTTCCCAAGCAGCCACGACATTGCTGAGGGCAGAGATCCATACGTTTTACCAGTTAGGGGCTCCCCGGCAAGCCAGCACACCCGTCAGCGCACCCGACTGCGGTCCGGAAACGTCCCCAAGAGACTGGAGATTGGAGACCGACCTATTCAGAACATACGATCCTGCCAAGTACCGCCGAGACACCCACCGACACTTCTATCCTGTATGAGACCACCGGAGAAGAGATACCCCCTATACTTATTACAGATAAATAACTGAAAGAGTGAACATTCCGCCATAATGTCAACTAAGCTTTAAATACCCATTTTCTCCATTATTTTTTAACTTACTTCAAGGACATTAAATATCTCGCGTTGAAAGGTATCATTGTGGATTCATTTTATGATAAAATACACAAAAAGTGGTGACTAATTCAATTTTTTGTCATTTGATAATATTATGTTCCGAAATGGCCGTTTTATACATAATGGAACCGAAATACTGTATGTACGATATGGCCCTTAGGTTGCTAAATCCATAAGTTATTTATCTAGAACACCAGAGGATTTATGGTGTGTTAAGCACTGAGAATTAACCACCTGAGTAACACCCCAATTTTTAAAGCATTAAATATATGCATTTATTTACTTATTTATTTACCTATATTTATTTAAATATTTATTTGCTTGCAATACAAAATGTAATCCACGTCTATCACCGTTATTGTTTAGGTGGGCTAAGTTCCAAACCAGTACAAACCAAAAAGAATTGCTTTTTATATATTTTAACTTTTTTATCGTACAGCACTTAACACGCAGTTGAATTCATCCTTCAATGCGTAACAATGTCCAAGAAAAATATCGATAATTAATCAGATGCATTTTGAGCTAGCGCTCAATGCTGTGGCAAATTTCTTTTCATAAATCGGACCATATTTGCAAATCGTTCCCGACAGCTCTCGCCATGGATTTCACGGCTCATAAGGAACTCGCAATGGTAAATCATCGCAATACTTTAGAAAAGTCATTACTTGAGGTGCTAATGGTCAGCCCCTTCGTCTGCCTGTTCCAAGAGTTTTATTTTATGATAGGAAGCCTTCCAGGTTCTCATTTACATAGAAGGTAGGAGGAATCTTAGATCGTTGTGGCCACAAAGAGCTCGAGAAATATTTCCCTTTCCGCTAGTGGAATCCATTTGACCCAGCTGCTCTGAAGGAACTACGTTTTTGGAATACTCGCTTTGCCAGGAGAATTATGTTTATTTCGTTGCTCATCGATAGTCTAAGTTTCATCAGTGTTTGCATTTCAAACGTTGAAATAAATTCCTTATTAGCATACGACTGCGAAAGATAGCATGGCTTTACAAAGAACTATATTCAAATGGAAATAAAATACGCGAAAACTTGTGGCACGACAAAGTTAGCAGTGCAAAAGATCAGGGACATTGGCGGTCCTAACTACCCAAAGCTCGCAAAAGTTTGTGCCTCTGTAAATGAACTCTTTGATGTATTTTCTTTCTACTGGACGTTGGTCTTGATAGCAAGGCGCTATCTCGGGATTAGCATTTGCTGTTTGTCAAGCAGCTTCAAGTTGGAATTATGGCCCTCTCAAGATCTCTGTTAGAACCTTAAACAGTAAGATGAAGGCTTTGCTTCCCTGCCTTTCAAAGCAACTCCATATCTATGGTTATGTTCTAAAGAGTGCTAGTTTGCCTGTATTATCGAGAACTACTCAATCATGAATAGTAACTCTACACTGAAAATACTGTTCTCAGGGACCTGAACCACAAAATATTCCCAATACTTCAATTCTTGAGGAGTTTAGGTTGTCTTAATATGCATGTCCCCAATGCGATTCCCGCTTCGCTCCCGGTGAATATCCAAGATTTATTTCGACACTTATTTTGACTTGTTTTGAAATTTATTTTTTATTTGGACACTTGTTTTGACTGTGGAAGCTTTCAAATGATTTTCAGAGGTAAGAGGGCAAGAGCTTCATATAGCGTTTAACTCGCAAAATGTCCATCAGATTTAGCTCAAATTTGTTATCAACATCAGTATTACGTATGGTATTTTAAAAATTATAAATATTGATAAGCCACCATATAATCTAAAATCTCCATTGCCATACCCTGTCATTCCCTGATTTAGTCTCTAAAGTGCAAATGAATTATATTTTGATGTGTAAAAAAGTTAAAAGATACGTAAAAAACTAATATATTAATCCTCGCAGTAATGTTTGATCATCCTGTGTCGAAAGATAGCATGTTAAATCCATGAGGTCGAAATTTTATAAGAATATACTTCAAAATAGGAAAAACTGATAGCATATTCTACAACTTCTGAAAACCACACAAAATTATTTGCAATCATGTAACTCTTTGAAAGCTTTTAAGACTCCTTAAATCTTTCTTTCAATAGCTTGTAATACACCAAGCTGCCCATATGGGAAATTTTTTATTACTTGCAGAGAATTTGGAGGCAATTATAATGTCATTTAGAGCTTCGGAAAAGCTACGCCCACAGTTATATTTAACCCTTAGGTATCAATTTGGGTCACTCGACCATTGTCGACAAAGCTGTGAGGTTTGACGTATAATTGAAAATAGCGGAATACTGAAGGGGGTTTAAAAATCACTGCTAACCTTAATTTTGTCCGTAACGAACACAATGCACCCGTAAAATAAAGATTAGTTTTCCCAATTAAAGGCTTTCCCCACGTACCCCTCTGTTATACCCTGGGCACCTTTGCTTTTGCAGATAAACTTTTTATTGATTTTCGAAAATTCAAAGCTTACAATGATAATTACTCTCCTTCCTCGAGAACCGTAGGTATGATTATTGTTAAATACATCTCTAAAACTTCTAATGACTAAACTGCCACTAATGTTTACTACAGTCAATGGCGAAAATGGGTGGTCATCTAGTTTCAATGCATATATGTGCTCTCTGAATTGCTCTAACACACTAAAGTCAGTTCATAGGGGAATTTTTCAAATATTGTCATTGATTTGATAAGCGGAAATCAGAGTTGAAGCAAGATTGAAGCACCCTGTATAAGACAGCCTATTCTTCATATTGCCTTCAAGTTTTATAGATTCAGTTGGTTCAAATACAAGCAAGTAAAGTTCTAAGATGTGCACCTACCAATAAAAGCTTTAAATGTCATTTATGGCGTGCTTGTACCAATATTTTCATATTAGCTGCAGCTATTTATCCAAAATCGAAAATTTTCAGAAATAATGCGATTAAAATTGATGTATATACCGCCATAGAACATCATCATCATTAAGTTGACAGAGAAGTGACCATTATTTGTCAAACCGAATGCGACAAGAATACTGGTTGTAAAATAAATATGCCGCAACTTTGATGTACCTAATGTGATCGCTATCCAGACCTCGAGGATCATTTCAAGCATGCGTGTTTTTACTGCCATTGCATGACTCTTGTGGGTGTGTATTGTCATAATTTGTGTAGATGAAAGCTATACTTTAGTTCTGACCACGACTGCACAGCGAGGAGTTAAAAGTCACGAGCTACTGCTGAAAATCAGTAACCACATACTGCTTTGCACTGAAGAAAACTATGAGTTGTTTTAAAATGTCAGGAAGCCCCATTATATTTTACAGAGTTTTCTAAAATACCAAAGCACTTTTATTAGCATATACAGTGGGAAAGAAAAAAAGAACAATAAACCTGTTAGAATTATGTTACATTTCCTGATTGAGGTGGTTGACCTTTGCATCACTGGCCGTTTCAAACACCAATTTTGCTGTAAATGATTTGAGTAGATTCAAATTATAATTTTCCTTCTGCACAAATACTCCAGGTATGTATAATAGTAAATATATACAAAAGTACCTTTCCTTAAAACCATTTTGTTATGCGACTTGCCTTCATAACTTGTCATATATGACATGCGTTAACATTCATTTTAAACAGGGCAAGTAATACTAATACCTAATTGTTTATTTACAGAAGTTATGATAATAGTAAAACAAGAAGTTATAATTATATAATACTACGCTTTATTAGGTTAGTATCGTAAATTCAAGGGCTACTTTTGTTGCTGCGAAGGACTAAGTAGCAGTAAATGGAACGAGTAGATCTGACTGACAGGTAGGGCAGAGGTGGAAAGCCCATTCTGATTTTTCCACTTTTGTCTTAGTTTTGACTCAACTTTAGTAAAATTTGCGCATTTCATAATACTATTTCTTTTAGTTTCATTACATATGAATTGCAAATATTATTTCAGTCTATGAGATCGTGCTGCACTTGATTTTATCTCGTAATATGTATAATACAACACAAATGTAATAGTAGTAGTAGTAGTAATATCGCGAACCCGTTATCTACGATAGCCTGGCTTGTGTACACAAAGAGCCGGCAAGTAAAGATAGCTGAGATAAAAGACTTGTCGACACAGATAAGTGAGGTAAATGGAAATTTCTAGTGACTTCTTTATTGATGGAGATTATTCGATTTCTGTTTTTTTTAGAACAGTGTAGAAATTATCAGTGGAGGTATATATAAGAGATTTTGACACGCCAGAGGGTCATCATAACAGAGTCAGTCGTAAGCAGTAAACAGCTGAGCTGATGTTGTAAACAGATGTAATCCGAACGCTGTTTGTTATTGTCATTGACCTTGGTAGATTGTGTTGTGTATGTGACGTAATGTTGTTACGTGAGAATTGAACAGTGCATTTCTACGGAAATAAAGAACATTTGGAATATCTGCAACTCGGAAATTTAGTTCTACAAACCCACAAAGTCACAATAATAATAATGATAATAATAATAATAATAATAATAATAATAATAATAATAATAATAATAATAATAATAATAATAATAATAATAATAATAATAATAATAATAATAATAATAATAATAATAATAATAATAATAATAATAATAATAATAATAATAATAATAATAATAATAATAATAATAATAATAATAATAATAATAATAATAATAATAATAATAATAATAATAATAATAATAATAATAATAATAATAATAATAATAATAATAATAATAATAATAATAATAATAATAATAATAATAATAATAATAATAATAATAATAATAATAATAATAATAATAATAATAATAATAATAATAATAATAATAATAATAATAATAATAATAATAATAATAATAATAATAATAATAATAATAATAATAATAATAATAATAATAATAATAATAATAATAATAATAATAATAATAGTAGTAGTAATAATAATAATAATAATAATAATAATAATAATAATAATAATAATAATAATAAGAAGAATAATAATAATAATAGTAATAGTAATAATAATAATAATAATAATAGTAATAATAATAATAATAATAATAATAATAGTAATAGTAATAATAATAATAATAATAGTAATAATAATAATAATAATAATAATAATAATAATAATAATAATAATAATAATAATAATAATAATAATAATAATAATAATAATAATAATAATAATAATAATAATAATAATAATAATAATAATAATAATAATAATAATAATAATAATAATAATAATAATAATAATAATAATAATAATAATAATAATAATAATAATAATAATAATAATAATAATAATAATAATAATAATAATAATAATAATAATAATAATAATAATAATAATAATAATAATAATAATAATAATAATAATAATAATAAT
This sequence comes from Mantis religiosa, assembly GCA_030765055.1. Classification (NCBI taxonomy): domain Eukaryota; kingdom Metazoa; phylum Arthropoda; class Insecta; order Mantodea; family Mantidae; genus Mantis; species Mantis religiosa. The sequence continues at coordinate 99,740,598 of CM060948.1, read as the reverse complement.
AATAATAATAATAATAATAATAATAATAATAATAATAATAATAATAATAATAATAATAATAATAATAATAATAATAATAATAATAATAATAATAATAATAATAATAATAATAATAATAATAATAATAATAATAATAATAATAATAATAATAATAATAATAATAATAATAATAATAATAATAATAATAATAATAATAATAATAATAATAATAATAATAATAATAATAATAATAATAATAATAATAATAATAATAATAATAATAATAATAATAATAATAATAATAATAATAATAATAATAATAATAATAATAATAATAATAATAATAATAATAATAATAATAATAATACCTTTATAATCTCTTATTAATGCTTAGGAAACATGGATCCACTTGTTGGTGTTTATTTCATGCTCATTAGTTGCTCGTAACCATCTGTTCAGGGTAGATACGCCACTATGCTTATTCAGCTACTTGGGGCACTTTGCTTGTGCAGATTACTTTAGTCGCCTTTTACACTTTGGATTTTTCTTTATACATAACATTTCAGGTTTTACAAGAGAATTACTTTTCCGGATTAATTTGCTCTTTTAATTACATAACTACTCCAGTGGCTTTCCCAAATTCGTATACTGCCAGAACTTCCTGCTCAGCAACTTTCCCTCAATATATCTGATGATAAGTTACCCTTATCTCAACTACGGGAGTGGCTTAAAGTTTAAGGCCTGGAACTCGCATTGGAAAGTTTCCGGTTTGAGCCTCAGTGACCGACCAATCTGACCAAAGGGCTTTCTCACTTTCTTCCTTTTTCACTTGTCTTTCGACATTTTGTCGACATACTTCCTATCATTACTTTTAAAAATAATAATCTCTTCATCATGACGTTTAAATAATAATGTCCTTTTTAACAAATATTTCCACTTTCATTTTTCATAATTTGCAGCGATTTCTATCCATAAATCTGCTTCATAATGATGCATGCTCATAAGTATGATACGCTAAAATCAATTATGGACTAGCAGACACCGGGAAGTTTCAACATGTAAAACGTGAGATCCTGTCCTCTACTCTCTCCTGACTTCTGTTCCGGTTCGATCGTGTAGCCAAACAGAGAATAAATACATAGCAGCAAACGGTATGCCAAGGATTACTTCAAAACACTTTAAGTACACTAAACTTCTCTTATTTAGTTCAGCGGCATACCGAGGCTGTAATATTATATTGGGTTAAAATTGACGTAAGTGCATCACTGTAGAATGAGGAAGAGTTTGAATATATGAGGATAAGTCGAGAATGTTCTACTTCTGAGGTCCTCCAGTTCACTTAATACACTGTGTTACACCAGTTATGACTACAATGACTAACAAAACTAGTAGATACACAAAAATAAAATTAATAGTTTACTAATAGCCGTTGAACATGTTAGTTCCACAACAAGGCTACCAGCAGAAAACTTGGTGTTAGCTATGTAATCGATTATTCACGTCAAGTGGTTGACATTTAAAGCATAAAAAGGTTAGTGTGTAGGCTGCCACAATATGAGTGCATTTCGTGGAAGGCACCACTGCCTAGCTGACAATATATGACACCGTTAGTGCTAGCGATGAGATAGAAATAAGCAGCAAGGCGATGTACAGTTTGACAATGAAGACAGTGCCACATGCGCAGGCCTCAGTATCTCTCGTATGTGAAATTAGGAATTGCCGATGATTTCTATACTTGATTGTTTCGTAACTACAGATAACTACGCTGTTTCATAACTTATCCCGGATGGACGTTTAACCCAATAGTGGCATTGCGGTAATGAATAAGGGAATGAAGTATAGTGAAAGGAATGCTGGAAAATTTTCCGACAAAATTATCTAAACCAGATTTTATATAGAGACTAAGTAAAATCACAAAAATGGGTACAGTACAATGTTTCAGTACCGTGGATTTGAACTCGGGATCTGCTGAACACGAATCGCACACGCAAACTCACACACCACTTCGGTCTAATTAAGATTTAAATGGTAAAATTCCACTATCAAATATGGTTATGGAAATTAATTGTTCTTTCACACTAGCCATGTGTAGGACGCACTATGAAAGAGTAGAGACAGGCTGAAATATTTACTGCCATTGCCGGGATTTGAACCAGTGTCCAGCCACTCTAAACCATTCAGCTACTATGGCCAACAAGTCTTGCCCTACTCTTTCATAGTGCGTCCTACACGTGGTTTGTGTGAAAGAACAATTAATTTCCATTAAATGTACATAATAGTGGTCCGACTATAAAGTCCGGGCCCTAAATTACTTACAGTATAGTAAGTCGCCGTTAAGGTAGTTGTCCCATGTGTTTATGAGAACTCCTAGTGGTTTACTGGGAGAAACACGAGTCAGTTGGAGAACTCAAAGTTATGTTGGTACGTTGGCCATAGGAGCTGAATGGTTTAGAGTGGCTGGACGGAGACCAGTAGATCCGTGGTTCAAATACCGGCTATGGCATTGAATTTTTCCGTCTGGCTCTACTCTCTCAAATATGGTTATATCACACGATTACCGTAAGAAACGAATCAACAGTTAAAAGAATTTAATAGAGCCATGTACTTACGTGCGGTAAAAGAGATAAAACACACAATTTATGTTAGGATATCAACATTGATTGTAGGAAACTTAGCTCTTCGACATAAGATCAGAAACGGGAAGAGGTTTAAAAAGCACTGCTATCATTCAAGAAGCACGTTCAACGTTAGGCACTCGATAATTTTAAAATATATAACACTATATGAATCAGTAGCCTACAAATGTATTTATGTATGTACATAATCGGCTGGTTACAGTTCAACCTGAAACTCTATTACTATTTTTCTGATCTAAACAGGCACAGCATTGCTATATCGTACGGGCAGCGCGTCAAGTAAGAAATAAAATTTTGATTATAGTAACGAGGAACAGGGCCAAAAGCAATCCATTAAATGACTAGATTGTTCGTACTGGAGTCAATGGGTTTGCTTGTAAGGTTAGAAACGAGAAAAGGGCAAATTATTAGCTCAATTCGTTTAAGACTCATTGTCAAGGACGTCTGTATTGCATGATTCTCTTAACACAAAATAGAGAGGTTAATTTGGATTAGCTCATTCGAGAATAACGAGGTACATGAGTGGATATTTCTCGTGAATACACTCTTAAATTAAGGGTCGTAAGTTTTAATGGTTTTGTGCAAAACCTAAGTGTGCTGCTCAAAGCAAGACAAGTGAGGGGAACAAGAAATGGAGTCGTGCGTTTTTTAATATTTGCATTACACAACGCTTACAAGCACGGGTAGGAGAAGTATGCTTCAAAGAGAACGAAGAGGGGAATGTAAAGCTAATTATTTATTTTCCACGTCACTAGAGTTGAACAGCAGTTATAATCTAGCCATTGAAAAGTTTCGTCTTGTTACCCGTCCCTCGTGCGCGGCTTGCCATAGAATTTTCACTTTCCCACTTCTGTTCTACAACATCAACTACCATCACTTAATCCTCCTCCTACTTCTGCAGCGTTCGGTTTTTGGAGCAGACTTTCCCCTGTGCCCAGATATACCATTCTTCCCCCTTCCTTCCTCATCCATTCAAATATTTTGCCGTAGCAGCGGTCATAATCTGAATGCCAGGAGTATCAAGAGGCAGCCCGTGGGGTCCCGTTAAAGAAGCATGGTTGAAGAGAGCAAGAGGGGTGGGGGTTCTCTTCCTCTCAGCGTGAAGGGAGGCTTAATTGGACCACACTTGCGTTGCTGGGGATACGATTTATTGATGCATGAATACTTGCACGTTGTGAATGAGGTAGTATACCATCTTTATATCTTGCTCTCGAGTAGCGTAGCAGTATCCAATATGAGGTACATTCAACACAGAAAGACTCTTCTTCGTTCAGTTTTCCCAACTAAGAAGACTAAGTTGGCCTTCTCGATGCAAGCACTGCAGCATTTTGAGACCAATTAACACTGCTTTATGAATATACTAATATAGTGAAGTGCGTTAATCTCAAGAGTTCATAGAGTGAGGTTCTTTACTGACTTAAGTACGTCCACTCGATGACCTAAATGTTAACCTATGCCAGCTGCTCGGATGAAACTAGTATATGTGCGGAAAATAAAACACGGCTTGCCCGAACAAGTCCGTGGTTTCACAGGCTGTATTTTTTACAGTTAATGCCCTCTACTTATTGGATGTTTTGGAACCATGATGTGTATACTTAATTATGATAATAAAGAGGAGAGCGCATAAACCGTACACAATAAAACAATACACAGAATGAGATTTAGTGGTTCCTGCTAAGAGCGGGGATTGACTTACGCAATATACATGATATTTATGCACGATTTCACCAACAGATGTTAAGACTTGACAAAGCTGTTAGTCTATTTAGCAATAGTTTTAACAAAAATTGCATTACACCAACATGTGTTAGCTTAACACCCTTTTATTATACCAACAAGCCGTATTTCTGTCCCAAATCGTTAAAAATTGCAGAATTCTGAAAATGGCGAGCGTGAACGCAGCACTCCATGTCGATTTGCTATGTTTAGACCGTCTAAATGGCATCAGTAGTAGAAAACGGCTTATCAGGATTTATCAGAAGAAGATTTTCTAGAGGTATGAACTCTCGAAACAAGTAGTTAGAAAGGTTGCTGAGGAAGAACAGGAAGAGATAGAACGTGCATCGAATAGGAATATGCCGATCTCACATTTGCTTCAAGTATTAATAGCTTTGCGATTTTATAATTCACTGAATTCTGTGGATAACACACTGTCCACCTGCCGTTTTGTAACTTTAAGTTTCTCGTCACTCTGTCCTCCTACTCACGTCGTTTTAAATTTACGTAATATTGACGAAGTTGCTTGTACTTCTGGTTGTGACATTTCCATCGGAATTAAACTCATTTCCAGCCTTTTCCCCACTTAACATCTTTCTCTTCCACATTTATGTTATCCATCTTATTATTTTCCACAATATCCCTATGTTTAGTTATTAATTCAACTAACAATTCTTTCTGGACGGACTATAAATCTTTCCCACGGTTTCAATTTTGCTTTTGTTTACCCACCATTTTTTTCAGCTGTGTGTAAACGAAAATAAAAACAAAAGCGTATTGCAGTACGTCCAGATAGTAATACTACTCATTCACAGTCTTCTATATCGGTAATATTTAAAGTCTCTCAGCGTTAGCATGTGTTTGTTAACATTTTCAGAAAAAGTTCGTGAAATGCAAGAATTTTAACACGTTTGGTAACGCTTTGAAAAATTTTATATTACATTTGTTAATATAAATTTTAAAATCTGTTGGTCAAATCGGGCATTAAAGTAATGAATTTTTGTAACTTACTATTTATGCGAAAAATACAGTAATGGCTTTTAGGCGGTGCAGCCAGCACAGTTAACCAAAATCTCAGTTCATTTAAACTTTTGTTAAAGAAAGATAATCATCTAGTTATATAGGCAAGAATTAGTCATAATAGCAGTATATTTTATCCCAGACCACATCAGAACAGTCATTATGGATACACTAGGGACAGCGCTATGCCGTGTAGTAAAAATATAATTGAGGTAGACATGAACTGTGCAATAGAAAAGCAAGATGGCAAATGTGAAGAAGTGACGGTATAGAGGATATTAAAATGTACAAAAAATGGGACAAAGTTTGACATACACATTCCACAATTGGGTCAGTACAAACGAGCTAATAATCGCATCAGGCATCAAACAAACATTTCCAACTCCCTTAAAATGTGGTATTTATACAAACAATGTTAAATTTTCTGATTAAAATGATCTGATTTGTCATGCACTATTATTGAAGATAACTAAATTAAATTTTGAGTTTATAAGGTTAGTATCCCAGTGCTATTGTTACGTTACTTTTGGTTTATAATTACATTTGTTCTATTGTTTTGGATCCTTATGTGTATTATAGTCATATCCGCCATTTGAGCTCAAAGTTTGCTGGAATAGTTTTCCCTTCCGTCGTTTGAAATCAGTATTCAGCTCCCATTAAAATGGGGTATTTTGCTTTCTTCAACAGATGCTATTATACAGGATGTTAATAAACTACACGAAATACTTTCATAGAAACTGGAGGTAGCTTCAATAGGTATTTTGAGATAGGTGACATATGGCCTGTTGGTTCAAATGTGGAAGTTACCGCTATGAGTTTCTAAAGTGCAAGTACGCTACTGCTAATGATACCACCACGCCAGTGCACAACACACGAAAATGCAGAGACGTGTTGGAGCACTCCCTCTGGCACAATGGTTATGGCATTAGCTTTCGAGTGAAGGCTAAGCGAGTTCGAGTATCTTTCACTTTTTTCCACATTACTTAATATTTTGTCTAAGCTTTAATTATTGTATAAATGTATGCATTTTATGGAATAATTTTACCTTGTCAATGCAATGAATAGCAATTCTTTCTTACAAATGTTAAATTCTGTTTAATACCTTAACACGCTGTGCGTCTAAATGGGTGCTTTAAAGGGTGAACGAACTTCCATAAAATAAAAGTAAGTGCGACTCTTTATGTCAGGCTTATAGGAACTGCTCGAAATGGCGACCTGCGCTTTCAATGCAAAATTGACAGCGATGAAGGAACCACTGTCCTACTCAGTCCAGAATTGCTTGTGCATGTCGAATAACTTCACATGCTACTATTATTCGGGCAGTTATGTCCTCATCATAGGTGTTTCATACACCAGAGACTTGAGGTGACCCCAGAAAAAGGGTAGTAGTACATATTATTGCATTGGCCAATGTGCTCTTAGTTAAGAATGACGCCATTTATACCTATTAGAATTTACGTATTAACAAGTCGAAGAAAAAGGTTAGCGTCATGACAGGTATCGAATCAACGACCTAGGGAACACCAGTTTACGGCGTTACAGATTGGGCCACCAAAACAGTTACAGACACACAACTAGAGTGTGCTATATGATGCTTGGAGGCAGTCAATCGCTGTTCAGTGTTGCACTGGCAGGTGATTAGTTCAAGATTTGACTGAACTTCGAGGCATTAAATCTTGAGGACGCCAATAAGGGTCTTCTAGAAATCGATATTTTTGTACTCGGAATGCAATTTTTAAGACATTCTAATCTAATAATTTCACCTACCTTGTTTAAACGCCAGCTTATCAGCGTCTGATGCCAATTAGTTTTAACACAATTAACTAAGTTATGTTTAGTCGCAGACCATACATTGCCCATCTCAACTTGCTTATATTAGTCACGTCTTCTACGACCGCTGAAATTATATCAGTGTAGTTCATTAACACCCTGTTTGTATTTAAAAGAGGGAAAAAATATAAAAAAATCTTAATGAGTGTTTCAACATATATTGGAATACTTATCAACGGTGAAACATGGACTTAATGAACATAGCAGCCATCAAGACGCTCACAACTACAGTTGAACGTCTAACTGTATCTTAATAGAGACACGTATACAATTATAAGAATACAAAGTTGCAGTTTGTGTATAAAGTTTCATAAAGCTTTGAACAAATTATCTTAAAGTGCAGTTATAAACAGTTATAAACCCAAGTTTAATATGTTATTGTACCTCAACTATACAAGGAGATACATTTTATCTGCTTACTTTAACTGAAAACTTCTTTCTATAAATGATCAAAACCTCACGCAGTGTATTTTTAAATACACTAATATAATAGTTGTATAAGTTGTGACATCACGAGGAACATTTTAATTGTTTGTACACCACTTCAAAGACTCTAGTATTACGTATATTTTACAGCTATGAATTGCTTTATATAACAAAGTTTGCCATGATGACAAACTAAACCGTCGAAGGAGAATCTTTAGTTCAGTCTACACAACAATAATATAGCTAACGCTAAAATAAATAAGTTACAAGCGCAAATATTAAATTAATTAGAAGTTTCATTGAAATGTGTACCTACTTCATCTTCTGTACACCACTTCTGGTATGAAACAATAATTTATGGAAAGGTAGAGTAACACTGGAAAGTTCATTGCTAGTACTTTAACATGGCTCAGTAGTTAGAACAACCGAACGGAGGCCGGGAGACACTTTGTTCTAGTGCCTATTATGGCATATTACATTTTTGAGTTTGATTTACCTTTCCAAATGTTGCTCTATATACGGCTCTTATGAAAATACAGTTAATTTACAATGCGTTATGGCATATAAAATCACATACAACAATAAAATCTTTTATATATATATATATAAGTAGAATAAAATAATTGGTTATTTAAAGTGTCTCCAAACATGTCATAACCTTGGTGGATAGAGTGAATATGAAAAACTCAATGCCATGGCCAGGATTTGAACCACGGATCTCCTGGTTTCCGTCCAGTCACTCTTAACCTTTGAGCTACCATGGTCAATGTGCTGTCCTGACATTAAATTCACCAGTTGACTCGTATATTTTTTCCCGGTAGACCACTAGGGGCTCTCGCATCCGAGATACACCGTTTGTGGCGACTTGCTATTGTAAGTACTTAAGTCCCAGGCTTCATCATTTAACTCTTATTATTATAGTTAATTGATGTAAATTAATCATTTCCCCACACTAGCCGTATATAGGCTAAGATATTTGATGGATGGAGTCAACATGAAAAATTCAATGCCAAGGCCGGGATTTGAACAACGGATCTCCGGGTTTCAGTCTAGTCGCTCTTAACCTTTGAGCTACCATGGTCAAAGTGCTGTCCTGACATTAAATTCACCAGTTGACTCGTATATTTTTTCCCGTTAGACCACTAGGGGCTCTCGCATCCGAGATTCACCGTTTGTGACAACTTACTATTGTAAGTACTTAAGCCCCAGGCTTCATCATTTAACTCTTATTATTTTAGTAAATTGATGTAAATTAATCATTTCTCCACACTAGCCGTATATGGGCTAAGATATTTGATGGATAGATCAACATGAAAAATTCAATGCCATGGCGGCAAATGGTGTATCTCGGATGCGAGAACCCCTAGTGGTCTACCGGGAAAAAATATACGAGTCAACTAGAGAATTTAATGTCTGGACAGACCGTTGACCATGGTAGCTGAGAGGTTAAGAGCGACTGGACGGAAACCAGGAGGTCAGTGGTTCAAATCCCGGCCATGGCATTGAATTTTTCATGTTGACTCTATCCATCAAATATTTTAGCCTATATACGGCTAGTGTGGGAAAATGATTAATTTCCATCAATTAACTAAAATGTCATATCCTGCTCAACGATGGTAATTAAGAATGGTTAGTTTTAAATAATAACGCGTATTTGAAAATATACTGCTTGATGTGGTACAACGCACCTTTTTTTTTAAATAAATCATTTCCATATAATCTTAACAAAGGAATCGGAGTTTTGATATTAGTATATATGGATTTGATATTATTATATATGGATATTAGTATAAGCGTATCATTATATCAACTAAATAAAACATCAATTCGTAAAATGTTTTAAAAATAATAGCAAAGAAAAAGTCCTATCTTCTTTTAATAAATCGCATTGTTGTATCTGTTGAAGAGTGAACGTTTCACTCTGTGTGAATACTTAAGTCTGATGTGCTAAATAGTTTCAAAGATCGCCTGCGGTGCCCTATGTAGTAAAAGCGGGCGTTAAACACTACACATTTCATTTCATTTGGTTTCAAAGACGAGAGATCATCAAATTAGTAAAGTTAACATAGGTAGGATGGAATATTTATACTCCAGTTTTCCCATATGTGTGACGTGGTGGGGAGGGTTGGCGTGCTCCTTCATATTTGGGAGGTCCTGATTTCGAATTTTGGTTAGGGTCAGTTATTTGGGTACGGTTTTCTTCCAGATTTTTCCTTATACTGAGATCCTTATCCGATAACTATATTTTAAGGCTCATTTGAGCAACATTACAACCATTTCGTTCATTCACCGTTTCGCAGACCCAATCTGGTTAGAAGACTTAAGATTGCAAGTAAGGGTACTCCGCTTTAAAATGCTAGTATTGTGTATATAGCTAAGCAGCTTAGGTAAAATTACAGTTTTAGAATCCATCTCTTTTATTTATAAAATATAAGATGCATTTCGATTGCACTCTTATTAATCCGTAACAGTTGCAACAATTAGGGTCATTAATATTTTATCAGGCATTTGTAGAAAAACAAGTTGTTCACTGCACATCAGTTATGACAAGAACGAAGACGACTTAGGTGACATGAGAAAGCATGTCGTGTGTATAGCAATTAGAAGCACGGTGCGCAACGGAAGATATCTCCGGAAGTGGATAAATCGAGCTACTAAGAATGCGTTCTAATATTAGTTGTACCTTTATCCAGCAAAGCGATGGGAACGTCGTGTACCTAGCGGTGTTCAGAAACCGAGCTGGGTTTATGCTTCGGAAAACTAAATTCAATTATGCTCCCTGATGGATGGTGAAGTATGATGCCACGTGGCACGATAATTTTCATGGCGCACGCTAATGCACACCTTCATGGCCTCACGAAATCCTTTCAAATGAGAGTTCTCATCTTTCTATCTTTCATCCTCTTTCTATTTTACTCTTATCCGAGCTACCACTTCACCTCACCTATATTTTCCTACTTACTCCGTAATTTCGAAAACCTTTACTTGTTTATTCGTTTGGTAAGCTTCAAGAGAAGTCAAATAACCGGAAGAGAATTTGTATTCAGTGGATCGTAAACCGGTAAATGTTCACAAATCGCTAGGTATTCAAAAGTCCCAAAGATAATTACGTCCTACAAGTGCCCTCTTGGGTTCAATTTAAGCGCAGATAATATAACATCGTTCTATTTGTATAGCATGGACTTCTTTCAACCGAATGCTAATATATAGCTTTAAACTGGTTTTACCCCTTAAAGCTTAAAGGCTACTCTTGGGGAAATTTTACCCGAAGGAATTTGTTTCCATCGTAATGCGCCGAGCTCCATCCTCCTCGGGAGACTCCTATCAACTCAACTTATACACGATCATAGTAAAATATGTATACGTTGTATTGGTTGTACGCCATTTTACGAATACATTTGCGATTTTTCATACAAACTAGCTACAAGGTATATTATTAAGTGTGTTGCCTTTTAAATGCAAGCAGATTTAACAGCAGCACAATACTGTTAGAAGAGCGATCTGGTTGACATTCTTTTAATCAGTTAATTAGGAGATTACATTGAGTAATTACTAACTTTTTCATAAGCGTCTCAGATGAAAATAATTGTATACGGGATAATGTATATGACTAAATCAGAAAATAAACATAGATTTTCTCCAGTAGTCAACAGTTGGATTAATAATATATTTAGCTACCAGTTTTAAATTAACGAATTAAATAATTATTTTAAACATAGTGTATTTTAAAATACGTCCAAGCATTGAGAAATTCTTTTCGGATATATTTTGTTTTGATTAAAATGTATCAGACGTTAAAACACACGTTAAAGGCACTCAGATGTACTGACGTTTACTTCGCCTCATGGCTGGATACCACCTCTCCTGGTATCGGTCTCCCATCGTGACAATATCTTGATGGAAGCATTATCTGTGTTTATCATTAAAAGAACCCAAACCTACAGGGAAAGGTCTACGTGAGTTAAAAAGTGAATGTCAAAATACGTATGGCAAGTTAAGTTTCTGTGCTTTCTATAAAATAGTCCACTAAACCATGATAGTTATATGACTTTATACCTCCAAGAAATTTAGAAATATTGGTTTAAAAATAGCCGCAAGCTTTAGATGATTCCGTCAAAAGTTCCGTTTTATTAACAACCTCCTGATATGTGGAAGCACAAATACTTTTATGTAAGCTCACTAATTTTTAAAATATTGAAATGGATCACCTTTTTTGTGAACTGCATTTACCAGGATTCCAAACCAGGCCTAATTTTATATGAAGAGGAGGCAGAAATATTTCAGCTCTGTCATTCGGGGCAGATACTTCTATATTTTGTTCTCTTACTGTGAACGACTACTAGATATTTCCTTTCATAAAGATGCATTATATAGGACTACAGATCTATAAACATAAGAAGACAATACTCCTTATATCCACTTTGAAAGTGAAGAACATGAGTATTAAATTTTAACCTACTACACATGTACCATTTGTATTCTTCATATTTATTCTCAAAAGAATAGATATATTCTTATAAGAATCCTTCTGACATATACTCCGAGCGAGCTGAATGTATTGAATTTCATATCCATTGTATAGCAGCACTGCTTTCAAGTTTTTGGGCGAATGCATAAATAGGGCTACTTCTGAGGATTTTCATAATTATCTCCTTGACAAAATCTTTTTTGCTTGTTCTTAAACAAAATTCGTTATAAACTTTATAATGTTACTAAAACTATCTATTGTTTGAGGTATGGAAGCTGTGACACCAGCTTTGGTCCTCATAGACTTCAATGTTGTCACATTGAACCAAGCAAGTTAGCCTTAACTTTTGAGGGATTAGGAGGAATTCCTGAGGGGATACTTTTTCCTGAAATATCAAGATTTCCTATATTTCAGCAGCAGGGGACATTGGCATATCATCTACAGGAAGTCTAATATAATTTGGTTATTAAATAGGAATTAAATTTTAAAAATTTCTTACTAGTATATTTGAGTAGAATCGTGATAACTGTATGAAAGCACATGAGAAGAAATTTTTCTTCAGAAAAGTATACACTTTCCAGAGTCATCCAACTGCAAAGAAACCTAAAATACAACTTAAGTTTAAAATGGAAGCAGATAGAGGCTGTGCCAGTAAGAGGTACCCTGCTTTGGTTAAAGGGATAACGGAAGCGGAGGCTTTTTCACGAATAATTTAGTTATCAGTGTAGGTTGAATTTTCTTTTTTATTCAGTGAATTTAAATAATAAATATAGATATTAAATTTTATACTAACCGAAACTTACATGTTTGTTATATATACAATACAATAAAAACCAATCGCTATAAGAAGGTACTAGTTCAACATGGAGCTTTTGTGCACGAAAATGTAGCTTATCTTTACCGATTTTCTCTATTATTTAATTTTGAATATTATATTTTTGTATGTTTTCGCTTAAGTTGATAATATATAGCCATTATACCTGCTACTAGACTCAATAGGAAATTCTGAATAGCAAATTCGATTTTCTTGCAGCAGTATTACCTACAGCACTTGATCTGGCCGTGACACAATCCACTGATATCTAGTCTTACACTACAGATTTTATCGGATCAGAGAACGATAATTTATGTATTAGCATTCATTTAGAATTGATCTAGTGGTGAAAGTGTACACTAGTCCTCAGAAAAAAAAACATTATAATATTTTTTCACGTATCAGCTGACGAATGAGTGAAAAATGAATGAATATGACTTTAAGACATATGAATGTGTGTTTTGTTTTAGCTACCTGAAATTATTCTCATATTATGATGTAATATGCAGACAGCATAAAAATACTTGTGACGTTGAGAAAATGTTAACAGTTTTTGTATAATTTCTCAAACGTAGGGGAGATTGAAGCACTATCATTTCAATAATAAATTTGTTAACGGCAAGGTGTATTATCCCTAAGGCAACTAAAATATTAGATTGAAATGTCTTTTTTATGTAAATGTGTGCCTGATACATTCCTATGGTCCATTTTAAACAACAATGTGGTTTATTAAGGAAAATAGGCGTACTTTAATTTTTCACGTTTATTTAAATTTATCCACAATGAAGTTTTATTAAAACAGAATTAAAAAATTTATTAACACTAAAGTGGACCAGAATATCATTGTGCTATTCTCTATATCATAAAAAAGGAGGAACCTCTTATATAATTCCTGGAAAAAGGTTATTTTTGAATGTTGATCAGAGAAGAAAACTGTTAAAATAAAATGGGGAAGCCTCAAATAGGGGAAAATAATCACATCACATGCCATTGACATATGAACGTGTAACGCATCAAAGGAAAACTAGTTTGTGGAGCAAAGATGAACTTAAATTTTCCTCTCTATTGCGATGGGTACGCAGGTTATATTTCCTATGAAAAGGTTTCAAAATCGCAGTACAAAATGGCAGATACAGTACACTTTTTAATAATATCTATATTTAAAATATTAGAAAGCCGCCTACACTGATTAACTTTTAAGACTACAAATAAGGGTTTCACTTGGCAATTTTTATGCAGTCTCCAGTATAAGCTAAAGTCTTTATATTACAAATGGTTAAATAATTGTTACTCAAAACTGTATTTCCACCTTAGCATATACCTTTCAAACAGCAATTCATTTAAGATTATAAAATTATAATCAAGCTATGCGATAAAGGGGAAGAAATGTTTAAGTTTATCGTTTGCTTATACCCTACAGGTACCAGACTTGGAAAATATTTTATAGAATTAACAAATTACACACCTTCTTTAACACAAATGCCAAGTTAGTGATTTTAAAAGCCTTCGCCGAAGTTTCAAAGGAAAACACAAATTACTTGATAAGAATATACGGCTAAGAGGACATTTTCAGGAATGGAAAATGCAGAGAAAAAGTCTTTAATAGCCGCACGATGGACATTTAATGCCAGAGGTTCTACTCCCATTTGTCCTGGACCCGTAGGACCAAGGACCCGCACCTCCTTCAACCAGGAGTTACCGAGCTGTCCCGAAAGGGCACCCGAGCCTGCTTGGGGCTTTCCATAGGGTAAGACCTAGAGTCTAACAAGCCCCCCCCCCTATCTGGCCCGTGGACTCAAGACGGGATGGAAGTGGATACGCCACTTACGCGCGCCAACTCCAAAATGGGAAGGCTACCGATATGACCTCGGTGGGGCCGCCTGGTGATCTAGCACACCTTCTTCTACTTATGCTGGCTAGTACGCGGGAATATTAATGGCTTCCCTCAACCCCGTCCGGAGACATAACCGATCTCCCACGCGCATCGGGAACCACTGCCCCCTCGAGTCCAACCCAATCCGAACAACTCCCTATCAGCGAGGGGCTCGAATGTTACCCGCACTATGGAGCTGGATGGCTCAATTGGTTTCGTGGCCGATTCCAGTGGCCAACCTACCTGACCCATGGGTTCTTTTGGGCGATTTTCGAAGGCCGCCAGGGGACTGTTGGGCAGGTTAATTACATACCCCAAATTTCTTGTCCCTCCATTTGATCTCCATTATCATTTCATGTTTCATCTGATGGTATCTTTCAGGGTAGAAGTGTCGGCAGGAGTCTTTGAGCTGCATGGCAGGAGTCCCTGCCCGCTGCACTGTCATGACTCCTTGGATCTGCCGCCCTCTGTCTCGTCCTGCCTCATCATTTCTACCGGGAGTGCCCCACTTGTAGCTTAGGTATAATAAACTACAGGTTTCAGTGCCCAATCCCCCTCCATAATATTCCTATTGCTAATATCCGTACAGAGGTTGAATTGTTATCAATATTAGAAACTAATTGTTCCAAGAGAATAAATGTGGGTTAAATATAATAAATAGCAAAATGTGGAAGGGAGCATAACCTTCAAAAGTTTAACAGTCACCCAATTTCATCGATGCATTGCCATAAAGCGTCAAGGATACTACTAATACTATAATATATTTAAATATTTTTCATTTTTCTCCTATGATTGAAAGATTTTCGCTATGATAGCCTTGAAGAAAGTTGTCTCTACAAGTGATTTAAGGATTTTTGGAAAATGTAACGGTATTTAGAGCTAAATGCGTAGTGGAGAGTAAAACAAATTTATTCGAGAGAGTAATTATGAATATCAGGGAATATTTTATGTGTTTCTGTTTTCCCAAGATCTCGTAAAACGTCCTATAGGTAACGTTCCCACATATTCGAGTAGAGCAGTTTGGTACCGAGACGGTACCTACTGTCGCTTGATTGTTAGAGCAACCGTTCCCCTTATTTTACTTCCCTACTTCCAAACGGATGCAGATGGCAGTCCTTAACGTGTGTTGCAGTTGGAAAATAAGTGAGAATACTAGCTTTTGTGGAATGAAGGAACAATCGATCAACATGAGCCGGAACACATGCGAGTGTTCGTGTCTATCTCGATTCCTACGGTGGCTGGAGAAATATAAGTTCTACGTTTCATTTATTGTTGGTGGTTACATACTTATTTGTATCCTGCAGTAAATAATAGCGCTAGGGCATACACAGTGGTGATGGTAGTAATAATACATTATTATTAGTTATTATTATTAGTTATTATTTATTAATTTATCTTATATTTTATTAATAATGGCAAACGTTGAAATATATTTCAACAGGGTGTATAAACAGGATGTTTCAAAACGACACTGAATGAATATATAGAAGTAGCGCTCAGATTCTATGTGGCACAAGGGCAATGCTTTTGTTCTCTTGGCCGGTGCGTCCTAATAATAACTTTTGAGGATCGAACGCCAGTGGCTCCTGCGATGCGTAATCACAGAATCATGCAATATTTAATGCTGCATAAAACTATACTGCAGAGAATTTCGAAGCTGAGACACCGAAATTTGGACTAGTTAAGTTATAAACTACGCAACGGCTATAATCGTTCGGTGGCGTTTTGAAACACCCCATATATTATGGCAACCACATAAAGGAATAACAGAAATAGTCATTCTTTAGAAACTTTAGTATACAAAAAATGTGAAATTTAGTAATTAAATACTTTTTTCTTCTAAGTATTGATGAATTAGTCCACTCGCTTCCCATCTACCGAGTTTGGTACCAGGAACCATGGTTGACAAAACGACGTTTGAACGGATTTTTCCTACATTCATTCCACCAACTGCAAATTTCCTTTTAACCGTTTCACCATCATTTCATATCATTTGCTTCCTGGCTCTCACATCAGGCTTGAGCTGATCACCCATTTCAGGAAATGTCTCTACTTTAGAGTTCGTCTGCTCGGCGCTGGCTTTTCAGCTCCCGGAGATATAAGTCAGAGTTGGAGATTTCATCCACTAGTGCCCGATTTCACCAACAGATGCTAAAATCGATGTTAACAAATGTAACGTAACAATTGTAACAGCGATAACAATTTCTTGCATTTCACCAACCTGAAAATGTTAAGAAACACGTGGCGGATAAACAAAATCATAAACAAAAGCCGTGAAACGAATTTCTCATAAATGGAGAAAGGATTGTTAATTGAATTGGTAATGAGGTATAACGATATCGTGGAAAATAGGACGGATGCAGTGAATGTAAAGGAGAAAGACGTCAGGTGGGAAACAATTGGAAACAAACATAATTCAAATGCATGTGTCATTACTGGAAACACGAAACGTATTACGTAAATTTAAATCGAAGTGAGAAGAAGTACAAGTGACGGATCACTTGAAGATTTCAAGATGGAAGATGGACAATGTGTTATCCACATTATTCAGTGAATTATAAAATCGCAAAGTTATTAATACTTGATGCAAAGGTGAGATCGTCATATTCCTTTCGATGCATGTTCTAACTCATTATTACGTAATTTTAAAACGAGGAGTGAAGAAGAGCAAGTTACTGAACGTTTCAAGACGGGAGGTGGACAGTGTATTATCCACATAATTCAGTGAATTATAAAATCGGAGAGTTATTAATACTTGAAGCAAAGGCGAGATCGGCATATTCCTTTCGATGTATGTTCTAACTCAGTATTAAGTAAATTTAAAACAAGGAGTGAAGAAGAGCAAGTTACTTGAACGTTTCAAGACGGGAGGTTGATAATGTATCACCCACATAATTCAGCGAATTATAAAATTGCAAGGTTATTTATACTAAAAGCAAAGGCGAGATCGCCATATTCCTTTCGATGCATGTTCTAACCTCTCTTGTGCTTCCACAGTAACCTTCATAGCAACCTGTTTCGACAGTCTATACCTCCGTAAAAAATTTCTTCGGATAGCTCCTCAAAATAATTTCTCCTCATAGGCCGTACTCTATTACGAATGCCATTTAGACGGTCTTAAATATCACAAATCGACATGAACAGCTTAGTTTATGCTCGCCATCTTGCCTATTTAGAATTGATAAGGACTTAACATCAGAAATTTGTCGTGTTAGCTTAGCAAGAGATTTAACACGAGTGTTACGCTAACACTTGTTGGTGAAATGCAATTTTTGTTTTGACTATTGCTAAACTCGTGTTATGTCTTAACATCTGTTGGTGAAATCGGGTTTAGGTGTATCAATGTCGTATCCGCCTTAAGATTTGTGGTTCAGTAGCGCAAAATCTTAACGCTCTTCGGTGTGCTGGCGAACGATTTGGCAGCAATTTGAATTATCACTTGTGGAAGGTAATACTTTTATTTCTTTTATAATTCTTTACTGATAAAGCGTATTCTCAATGAATCGCAATTTTGTAGAAAATTATTGTTATTACAACTTTTCCGTTTTATATGCTCCCAATTATATCAAGACTGTTTGAACATCATCTAAGATATCTTCTAGTATTAAAACCTTAAAAGTTTGAAAATGAATTAATAGCACATAAATGCTTCCCACTCCTAAGTAAATTAAGGTTTCTCAATTACTTTTTATTAAATACGGTAGTTTTTAAAATAAATACATTGCAATGAATATAAAAATTGTAATATCTAGCAGACGTTTTGTTTGCACGGATTCAGCTCCCAGAGATGTAAGTCAGGCCAAGTAATAATAAAACCCAACTAAAATAAATTTAGACATTTCATCCACTAGGTGTATCAATGTGGTATCCGCCTTAAGTTTTGTGGTTCAATAGCGCAAAATCTTAATGCTGTCTTATTGACATGTTCCGTGTACTCACCAGCAGTAAATGGACCCCCTTAACGTTGCCATTTTTCCCTGGGAATGTCAACTGTTATTTCTGTCTTACGTTTGTTTTGGAGAAATCCAAAAGTGTATCTCATAAGTGTAGGCTTATGTGTTGATTATTAATAGCCTGAGTTTCCTTTTAGTTATTCTGATGTTCTTATTCTGTTATTAGTCCACTGCAATGCTTACATTAATATCAGGCTTGAATAAAGAATAGTGTGGTATAGTAATGTATGGTATTGCAGTTCCAAACAGAAATGCTATCTTACAATTCATACAATGAAACAATTGCATCGTAGAAGCGTTTCAAGAGAAGTGTGTAAGACACTGCGCAGCAGCTAAGTCAGACTAAGACAGCTTCGAGAGTTGCGACGTATTTCAGCCGGGAGCGAGGCCTGCAGTGCGTGTGACGTCAGGCAAGAGCCCTGTAGTACTAAGTTGCCTCTATAAATGGCGCTGAGTAAAGAATCT
>CM060948.1:99676418-99716418 GCA_030765055.1 Mantis religiosa | reverse complement strand
CATTGTTTCAACTGCAGAAGTTAAAGCTAGTGTTGAATATACTATTCAACACTCTCCAGGCTTTTACAAATTTAGAAGGTAACCATATTAGATTATATCATATTAAAATCAATTTATCTGCGTTCAATAGCTTCACTTGTAGCTACAAAACTCTGTGAACATTGAACATGTCCAGCATATATATTTGAAAATTCAACATAAGAGACACGTTATATACAAGCACTATAAAAATAAATCTGAAAAACAAGGCAGGAATAATTATATATGGCTACTTTAACCTACATTTGACAGTATGTCTCAACGTTTTTGCATCGGATACCATTTATTGTCGTTTCTTCAATGCATATACATTGAAATAACTTTCGAGCAGGCATTAAAAAATTATTGGCTGAACAGTTAAATTCTACTTACAGCAACTTAAGCCTTTTCAAGATAATTTGGGATTTAGATAATCTTGTACAGAATAACATTATTTTGAGCATAGGTACTATCTAACAGCATTTTTGAAGGCACCGATATTATCAATTTTTTTCTTTAAGATCATTAGAAGACCGTCAAATATTTTGGTGGTTTCATAATGCACACCTTTCTGGAAGCAGGAGGTTTTAGCACCGGGGTAATGAATGTTGTTCTTTTGTCTAGTGTTTATTCTATAAATTACATTATTTGTTATGAATGAGGCCCGATTTCACACAAAGAATTTTAGGATCGAGATTATAAACATGCACGGAAGGGTTAATATCTGGAATGTTCTAGGAAGATCTTTGTAGTAGCATCTGCTATGGTGTTGGTAATTAATCCTTATAACCTTCTTTTGCATAAGATATGCCTTGTTACTTTATAATGCGTTGCTACAAAATATTATTCCGTATTCCATGACGGAGTGAAAATATACAGAATGCACTAATTGAAGTGTATCAATCTAAGTGTATTTAAGTGTGTGTGTAACATTAACCAGTTCTTGGATAGCATACCAGGCAGAGCTGAATTTAGTTTAATTTCATGTGAGCCTTCTAATCTAAACATCTGTCAACCTGAAGGTCCCGAAATTTTATGTTGTCAATTTCCCCTAATAACATATAATTAATGCCAATTTCTATTTGAGTATGTGACGTATGACTAGTTATAAATTTAACAACTTCTGTTTTGTCTAGATTCAGTGATCATTTGTTTGCTCTAAGCCAACATGACATACAGTTCAAAACATAAATAAAACAATTTTAGATATATTTTTACGAGACGTTAATTGAAAAGCGCTAATTTACACCGTTGTACATTATAGGGGAGACGCAATGACCCTGTCTGCCAAAATTGGGAACGAAGTTCGATTTGATACTTTTTGCCTGTTGTATCTTTAGTAACTTGGCAGATTTATTGAGATGCCGGTCTTGCAAATAAAAATAAGGCAACACTGTTTTCAGCAGCATCCAAATGTTTCCACAAAAAAATAAGGCAGGAAGATCAGTGATGCATCAAACGTTCACCACAGATAACTGAAAGGATTATTTTTTATGCAGGAGAAAATCCCAATAATTTGGGGTTAATAAATTGCTTGTAGTTTTTACATGTTAACTACGCATACAGTTTAGATCAGGATGTATCGATTTGGAAATCAAATATAAATTCCTTATTTCCATAAAAATTCCTAAATGCTCTGACGTACCAAAACCTATTAAAGCATGCTTCCCAATCTCTTTATTATCAGTTATTTAGCTCCTACATTCGTAAAAGAGCTACTGTTAAATTAGAATTCATCATATTTGATTTACAACTGTAAGAAGTTATTTATCTCTATCTTTGATATAAAGATAACGTACTGTGTCCTTTGTAGCAAATTACTGTTGTTTTGTTAGTTATTTATAATAGCAAACACGCAGAACAAAGCGTGGGTTGCTCTGCCAGGTCATGCAAATTTCTAGCGAAAAACAACCTTCCTATTTCTCTGAACAATTTAAAAATTAATTGGGTTCCTCTTTATTTTTAAGAGGAGGAAATACTTGAATAAGCATCTCATTCATTGCAATATCGTGACTCATATTATGTTTCAACCTAATGCATCAAAGGTCACCTTTCATTACATTTTTTTACATCGCAAGTCATAAGTATGCATATTTATTACCTAAGATGTTAGCTAGATTTGAATACCACCAACGCATGCGAGCTCCAATTAAAATTCTACATCAATAGGCTCCAATTTTGGTGTGTAAATCATACAACAGTTCTGGAAATTTACGTATGTTGCACTCTTTACTGAATTAGCCCGCCTCGGTAGCGTAGATGGTAGCATGTCGGCCTAACGTTCAAGAGGTCCCGAGTTCGAATCTCGGTCAGGGTGAGTTACTTGGATAAGTTTTTTCCGGGGTTTCCCTTATCCTTCAAGACGAATGTCGGGTAACTCTAAGCTCCATGGACCCCGGAATCATTTGAGCCTCATTTCACCCATTTCATTCAACGTCCGATATGACATAACGTTGGAGGACGTAAATTACAAAAAAGAAAACCCCTGAATTAAGCGCTGCACATGCTATATTTTACTGTAATATAGATAAACGTTTTTCACCTTTAACGCTTAATCTGGTCCTGACATATACAGAAAAATGTGTGCGCTATCAGCAAAATGAATAATTAAATATTTGTTGCATTCCGACTATAAGTATGTGGAAGTTTTTGCATCAAAATATATAGGAGTGCCGTTTGCTGCACATAAAACGTGGGTTTTATCTTCACTGCAAACTTTTAAGGGGGCATTTTGTTTTGTGCAATTGGTACTACTACCACACATAGGAATTATCTGCGTCTAAAATGGTTCTTGCGATGTGGTGTAGAAGTTTATAACAATACTCCGGTGTGCAGCTGTGCAAGTGAAACTCCTAATACCGACACTTGAAAGTAAAATTCTGAGCATCACGGTAAACACTTTGCAGTTCGTACTAAACAAGCAA
The DNA here is from genome assembly GCA_030765055.1 of Mantis religiosa. NCBI lineage: Eukaryota > Metazoa > Arthropoda > Insecta > Mantodea > Mantidae > Mantis > Mantis religiosa. The sequence goes on along the minus strand of CM060948.1, from coordinate 99,713,476 downwards.
CTTCTCTGAGAGTTTGGACTTTTCAAAGTTAATGAATTCATCAGTAAGAGAAAAGACTTTTATACACAAACTGACATTGAATTGTACTTCCGTCACCTTTCTCTTAGACCCAGGGAGTTCTTCCACAGGAATAAAGTTTCAACTTCTACAGAACCATTCCAGCTTCACAGCAGCAATTACTTCCACGGTGTGCTTCTTAACGCACTTTTACCTTAAGGTTTGACTAGTCTTCATACAAAATTCTCTACTCATATTTCGTCAAGGGTTACAATAAACAGGACAGAAAAGGATATTGAAATGCTAAATAATCTATTAGGAGATATGACGATGTATAACCTCATGGTGCAATAGATACATTACTGAGGACGAGTACTCAGCTACGCCTGTTAGAAAACTATTATACCCAAATCTGGACTAGCCGTCAGATTTGTCCATCGGTGAAATTAAAGGGAAAATAAATTTCAAAACGATTCATTTATAACTTAATTACAGCAATTAGACTTTAAAGTATCACAAGAAGAGCGAAATTCATTGTCATTATAAAATTAGTTTTAGATATATTGAAATTTTAATATCCTTTTATTCTTTGAAAAAGTAGCTCCATACGATGCAATTACTATTTGAGTACTTAATAATTTGCAATTAATCCTTCTAGTCTTAGAGGAATGAATTGTTGAGGTAACTATTTAATTTTTCTGCTGAATTAGGAGAACAAATGCTATACATGAGAGTACAAAGATGTATTTAAAGTTTACGAAATATGAATATCATTTTAGCAACGTCACAACTAAGCATGCGAACAGAAGTTCGTTTCATACTTTGTTGTGCTAATAAAAATGAGGAATGTAGAATTAATTAATTTTTACTGAGAAGCACGTCGTTCTGAAGAAATTAAACATTAGGATGTGTCGACAGATAAAGCAGAAAGTTTTAAACAAAATTGTAATGCTAAACTAACACACTTTCTGACTTTATTCGGTTTTAGAGTTATTTAGTGCATATGCAGGTCCTGCTTTTTGCTTTGCTTTGTGCAAATAATTTAGAGTTAGAACATTCCTGACGCTTCTCCGCAAAGTATTAGCTCATCGTTTTTACTACAGTTTTATAGGTATTTAGGGTTACCAACAGACATTTATATTGTTATTATGATATATTTTGTAAGATACACAATTACAAAAGCTACATTGGAATAATAATTAAGGTTTTAGATGTTAATTTTACAAAATAAATTAAATTAATAAACTCTAGGTTTTTGTATATTATTTGCTATAATATTTTGGTAACCTTTAGATGTAACTATCTAAAATCAATTTACTATCGAATAATTTGAGACATTCAGTATCGGCCACCACTTAAGCGATCACATTTAAAACGGATATTTATTCTTGTAAACTGTCATACGTATTTTAATCCTCTATGCAATGGAGTTTAAGCATTTGGGTTAGATTGTTCCAAGAGAATACTGCCCCTCGACCGGACTGGTCTTTTGTACCTATGTCCCAGTGGGGTATCTCCGGGAGGGAAAATGAGGTGATAGGAGACAGAGGGCGTCCGATCTCAAGGAGTCACTACAGTAGAGAGGGCTGGGTCCCTGCACTTTACTAGATAGAAACTTCCCGTCGGTCCAGAACTATCGTAACCCCAACTACCGTCACCCCCAAACAGTCACGAGGTCGGTTCGGAGACCGGAGGCCGCCCCTCCCTTCCCCCCCCCCCCAGATCAACGAAGATTCCAGGCAGGTTTGCACAATCGGCATCCCGCCAGCGCCATTCCTTAATCAGCCCACTAGATCGGCTCAGGTATATCATACAACCATGCACCGCCGAGACTCCCATTGACACTTCTACCCTGAAAGTAACCACTTGATAGCAGTTGAGATGAAAAATTATACTAAACGATAACGGAGGTGAAATGGAGGTACAGAAAATTCATGAGATGTAATTAACTTACCCCGGATTCGTCTAGCGACCCGTGAAAATCCCCGAAAAAAGCAGTGCATCAGGTAGGTCGGCCACGAGAACCGAACCCAGGCCTCCCGATTACGGGTCACAGACGAAGCCTCTTTAGCCATCCCGCGCGGTAGCCTTTACTGAAAAATTGCTTACAGTCTGCTCATATACTAATTGAAATATACCACTAAATTTAATCCAAATTGTTTGGCATCCTTCACTAAACGTGTCCAAACATAAACACACAGGTTAATATATAGTATATGTTATCTTAACATAAGGTTATTCGTTCGCTGAAGTATGTGTTACTTAACTCCTGCAAACTATCCAGAAAATTTAATTGTCTGTCTATATCAATTTAATGGAGATAAACGTTTGCACAGGTAAGTAAACAACTATGATACAGGAAACGGAGGTGGAAGTCTATTGTTTAAATCGCGGTCGCTCTGATATCCCAAAACCTTTCTGTAACATCAAGAGAAGCAGCAGAACGATTGTGACTTCGAAATATTGGAAAGTTCTAAAACATTCACGAAAACCAACATAGGATATCTTGGAAGTGTCTGATACCACAAAAATGTTATTAAAAAGAAGAAGTGTATGTTTACAAAAGATCTACAATGGATCCGGGCTTATTTCAATTATGATGTGAATAAAGCTACGTTTTTGAAGTGTTCTTTTATTGGTTGCAGGCCTACGCGCACTCCCATTGTTGTTTGACTGGCTCAAATGTGTAGCTATTACTGGAGGAAATTTTTTAAAATAAAAGCTTAGTTTCCCGACATTTATTTTTCAAGATAAGGGAAAACCCGGGAAAGAAACTACATCCGTATAACTCACCGTGATCGAAATTCGAACTCGGGACCTCTTGAACGTGAGGGAGTCACGCTAACACCTACTACGACGAATGTAAAAACAGTATCAAAGTAGAGGTCCCTGTTGGCTGCAACTGTTGCACGGAGAGTAGGAGGCCGAGGATTGTCATGTTAAAAATTGCCGCCAACTCAGTGATTCCTTGTCACTTTGATTTGACCGCAGGCCGAAGATGATCTTTTTCAGATTTTGAGTAAACTTCTGTGGCACACAACTTTCAGAGACTGAAAATTAAGGACGTCATGAGTAATGTGGTGTGCTTAGTTGTGGCTAATGTTCAGGTTTGAGGCTATTTCATCCACCGTCATACGGCATATTTCCATGTTTTCAACTACTGCAATGCCCTCTACAGTACTAAACAGCTTCCCTTGTAATGGTACTATTTTTGGGGACTATTTACATTATTAGTAATGGTACCAATTCACAGGAGAGTATTGTCAAGGTTCGAATTTGTAATTTACTGCGATTCTCGTTTGAATATGCGTTGAACTCGTAACAACGCACGTGCACGTCATATGATGCTAAAATTCTTAATGACATGTTATTGAGTTTAGTTATTCATTTAAATTTGAAATTATTACAATGTATGGGATATAAGGTGCCTGTGGTTGACGGCTTCTCACGGATCGGCAAAGTGCTTTTGCTGGCATCAGGATTAACTTTAGGCTCATTAACGATACATGTTTTATATAGTTAGAGCTATTAGTTATGACTTATGAAATAGAAGGGTTGTATTATAATTAAGAGATAATTATTTTACATTTATACATAGAAAATGATTCATGGAGAGCTAGAATTAGAAATCGTAGTGTTGTATATGTGGGACGTAAGAAACCTGTACATTACTTTAGATATTCAGCAATAGTTTCGATTTTAACCTGCCAACGCTGTTCGGAGATACAAATGCAGGGTGAGTCAAAAAAAAAAAAAAAATGATAACACACCCATGTCCAGAAGCGCACGGTTTGGACGCAGTAGACCATAAAAGTGACCGTGTCAAATGTCGTCAATGCAACGAACAAACGGTATGACATTGCAATCATATAACAAATATGCAGAGCCTACAGCGTTGGCGCTGAGCTTCACGTACACGCTGAAATAAGTGTTGTTGACTTGAAAAATGGCAATTGCTACATGAACTCGTGCAATGAAGTGCTCTGACGTTACAGAAATAGTATACACCATGGTTTTCAAACTACCGAACAGAAAATGTTTCAATGGTGTCATCTGGTGGCCATTGAACTGGTTCCCCTCTACCAATCCATTGATTGGGGTAAGTAACGTTGAGGTGATTCCGCATTATTCTCTCAAAATGTGCTGGAGTTCCGTCGAATTGGAGCCACATTACCTGCCAAATGTGTAGTGGGACATCCTCCAATAAGGTAGGCAAAATATCTCTAAGGAATATGAGATATATCGGTTCTGTTAGTTGGTTTGGGAGTAGATACGGACCAATGTATGGTCAGAAAGTATTCCAACCCATAGGTTGATACTAAATGTGTGTTGGTTACTTAGAATAATCTGTGCACGTGGATTTTCGTCCGCTCAAACATGCACTTAGTACACCAGTTCTTTAACTTGACATTCTACATAATCCAAACCATGCGTATCCAGACATTGCGGTCCTTTATAAAAATGATAATTGTGCTGCCCTGAGCAACATAATATGCGTTGTCGATGTTTTACTTACTCACTTTCTATACAAATATACGCGCAAATTGGTACGTATATTTGGTTTTCCCATTCAGGTGGCCTCAAAACAAATATCTTCGGTTAAATTTCGATATTGAAATTTTAAATGAAATGCAAATATGCATTAATGTACAAGGTCCTTATCAGAGAATGTAGTGTTTAAGGATACAGTACAAGAATGGAGGGTATTAAAACATTATATGCCCTGTATGAGATTTACGTTAATAAATTTATTTACTCACTTAATTCTGCTAGGAGGAATTACAATTCATAGATTACGTCTGAAAACTAAATGGTGACGAGCATTTGGTATTTTAATTCTTGAAAAAAAAATAACAAATCATACACTAGCACCCCTATATAGAAAATGATTCAACATAAGAATTATGTCATAAACGGCACATATTATTTACTTATAATTTGATCTAAACCATAAAAATAACCACTGTTGGATAACACCAGGGATCTCGGTCAGTAGTTTGTAACTAAGGGTTAAAATGTAATCTCATCTAAAATTTGATTTCTGGTTTGATAATTTTATCTGAAGATAAAAATCGATATAGGATTTATTTACAGTTTACAATACATTATTGGCATCGGCTTTCTTAATACACACATTAAAATATACCGCAATACTATTATTCTTTAATAAACTATATTTGCAACAGCATTACTATCCCAAATACATAGACCACTGTCTTATGTAGTCTATTTATATTACAGATAATAGCCTGCACATAGAACATGACCAAAATATGGATAGTTAGACTTAGAAAGACATAGTTCTTTACATCCTGTGTATAGCACTCTATGAGGTAACAATTAAAAATTTCAGCTTTACTGGTTTGCTTAACATTAAGTGGTTTATACGTTACAAAATTTAAAATAACTAATTTTGGCCGTATACTAATTTTCACACTGAAAAAGCTAATTCTCATCTTGCACATTTATTTATGCATTTGTTTTTATAATGATTCAATAACTGTAGTATAGGAACTGCTGTCAGTATGTACATTAATCTTGAACTGTATAAGTCGGTTAATGTTATAAATATGCTGCACCTTCCATTGGTGCATGTTGAAGTTTGTTTTAGAGTTAGCTTTTCATGTTATTTACAGTGGATTTTCTGGCTGCTGTTTATTTTATTGACTTTTAAAGCACTTCTACTGCACGTGAGGGATACTATTTTTTATTGAATATGAGTGTTTAACACTTGCCAGGTTTGCGCCCATTTTAAATTTGTTTTACCTATTCTAGCCAGCCACATTAATGTTTGTCCCCTCTAATGAGTAAATTAAATTATGGATATAAATTTCACTATATATATTACAACTAGGGCCATGATTTGAAATGTTTGTTCAAGCTTTATGTATTAGCTCTGAAAAGTAAATATTCACTTTTCCATATTATTTAGAGCAACTCTAAGGATTTTATGTAAATATCATATTTATAAGTACTCTATGTCTATAGTTTCCTACAAATCACTAATATTTTCCATATTTGTGTCACATCTCTTAATTGTCTACCATAGTCTTCTAGTGCTTCCTTCAGTGCTTCCATAATCCCCATGTATGGGAGGAAAAATGGGATAAAATGAACAAAAAAAATCAGTAGTCATGAAATGCTGACAGAAAAATGGGAAAAGAAGAGTAAGAACATGGGGAAGCTTTTTAAAAACAATGAAAGAGAAATTCAGTATGAGAAAATAAAAGAGGGGCAGAAGAGAATATAGAATGGAGGAGAGAAAGCGGGGAGAGGGTAAGGATGAAGTAGAAAGAGGACACCCCGAGAAGGTACATTAATTAATGAACTAATTAATTAATTAATTAATTCGTTCGTTCGTTCATTCATTCATTCGTTCATTCATTCGTTCGTTCATTCATTCATTCATTCATTCGTTCTTTCATTCATTCGTTCTTTCATTCATTCGTTCGTCATTTCGTTCGTTCGTCCGTGCGTTCATTCGTTCGTTCGTTCATTCGTTCACTCATTTATTTATTCATTCATTCATTCATTCATTCATTCATTCATCCATTCACTAAGTGTCACATGACCATACGGTCTTAAAATAAACATTAAATACTATAGGGCGAATAGCTCTAATGGACGAGTGAATAATTTTATTCATAGTATGACTCATTTTAGAAACATTCGCTATCGCATGCTTAAAGATTTTTAATTAAGTTAATGTATTTTAGAAGCTTATCCGGATGGAGCCGCGGTAATGTATGCAGCTCACATTCGGAAAGCTCATGCTTCAAACCCCAGGCTGCTGTGCAAATTAACCGATGGTTCTTTCTCGCTTTTCTTCAAATGTTAGACAAATGAAAGTTCGGATTTCATCCACAAATTGTGCTATGATCCTTTTCATGACTGTGTTTCACTTCTTCTTTCTTCACTACCATACCAGGCATTAGGATGATTAGCCAGAGTGGATATGCTATTTTCCAATATTTGTTCAATTATCCAAAGACAATTAGGAGGAGTGTAATCCAATGAAGAAAATTAGAAAGTATTTTTAAATATGAAATACTCACAAATTGGTGACTCACTTTAAAATATATTATTTTATCTGATGTTTCCTCACACTACATGCCATAAAGCACATCTTATTATTATCCAATGCCTGTCAAACGGTCGAGACAGCTTTTGTTTATTTAATTTCTGCATAAATGCGTTATATTCCCATTTAATACAATTTTGGACTAAAACTTTTTATACTGTGTGTATTATATATGAAATAGGCAGAGATTAATTTGTTGTTTAAGTTTAAAGGTTATATATTGTTTTACTATTGACATGTTTTTGATATTTTTCATAGTAATTCAAGTTATTGTTTCATTTTGGCACGCTCATGCTTTAGTCAGAAGAGTACCCTTATTAAAGAAGAATATGGTCAGGCTTTTGTGTGGTGTGCCTTCCCATAATTCTTTTGGACTTCAATTTTTTGTCCTTCACTGCCTATTATTTTATAATAGAATGTTCACAGGTGTACATTATGTCCTAATGTTCATCTCCATCCGCGGATACAATATAAACGTAAATAAAGCGGCATTCACAATTATTTTGAGGTAACTTCACTTAATTTATTTAATGGACTGTGTAGTAATACGAAACCTCTTGTTTTTAATCTTTTTAAGAGGTCAGTGAAGTGTACGTTTCTGTCAAGTCCCTTTTATTATCGCGCAGAATTTGATGCTTACGCCACATTTTATTTACATTTCTGTATATGTCGTTGATATACAAGTACTTGTTTTTAACAAACAAAAAGACGCATCTATTGAGAACAAAAGTGCTCTAGAATTATGGCCCTTAAAGTTTCATTTAGTCGTAATTTACAAATTGAAGAGAATGTTTAAATTGTATAAAAATATTGATTCATTTGAGGGCGCCAGTTTTTAACATTAGGCCGATACATATTATTCACACTCATAATTCTAGGTATACTCCTCCACAGGAGTGAAAGTCTCCGAGGGGTGAGACGCAGGGGAGGTGGCCGAAGTTCCCCACACCCTCCCTGGACAGGTTTATGACACCCCATATCAGTACAGTTACAGACCATTCAAAAAGATTCTGACGGCTTCTACTTTTGTAAATGAATCTTCTCGGCTTTAATGTACAGAGTGAATAGGGCGCATGTTTTTTCAAAAGTCTGCTCCTTGTATAGCAAGCGTTCTCTGCCACACACATTTGCTGTCCTTGTCCCACAGCACATTCCTTACAGGGATTTTCAAAGTAAAGTTGAATGTTCAATGAAGCACTTCACATTGAAGTATTGACCAGTGTCAGCCATATAAATGATCTGTACCATCAGTAAATACGTATTTTTTGCTTGTACCAACTCGAAGTGTTGGGCAGCGGAAAGAAGGGGAAAATCGAAATTACTATTTGCGAAGGACGAGGAAGATAAATATATACTATATTCTGCAAGTAAGTTTTTGAAAGTCCAAGGTCCTTGCTCCATTTCCGAGAAACGATGTCACAGCACAATTTTGTATTACCACACAAATATTAAATTTGATGACTGTGGTGCAGATATTGAAATGTAACTGTACATTCATGATGCAGTGAAGCACCACAAAGTGGATGAATTCTCATTCATGAGTGACACATGTTCTCTCCATATAACGGTTAGAACTTCTTATCAATATTACTAATATATGCCTTAGCCTAATAGGCTTTACAGAGAATGAAGTAGAGATACGCTTTCACACCTGTGAATTGTTCATATGTAGAACCCGGATTAGTAAGCACAATCAAATGATGAAATAAGCAAGAAAATAAGCGCGAAAAATGAAACAAATGAATACCAAAATACGCAAATAAAAATAAAGATTTAGTCATAAACGTATTGTTTGGTATCATTTTTACCTTACTCCCGCTTGTTACAATACACGAGAAAGTTATCTTGACATCTTTTTTTTTCCATTTATATCTCGCCTTTAACTCCAATGGCCATATCGCTGGTCGTCCTCCTTTGGAACATATCGAAAGTGTTAACTCGTATTCGTATTGTTTTTTAATCATTAGATCACGCACATATTCGCACTCTAATTGATACTTCCAGACTCTGGGGAACAGGACGAATTACCTTGGTTGGAGAAAAATCCGCACCCCCACAGCCAGGAATCGAACCCGGGATCCGTTTGAGATTTTCTTGTGGGAAGCTCCTGCGTTTTTTAGTGAAAAAGTTTTTATACTGTGAAAAGGATCTCTCGACGACGCATGACGTTACTGGAACATACGAAAAGCACCACAGTTCTCTTTGAGTGAATTTCCCTTAGATATATTTTTCTGTACCAGGAGGTTTTGTAGAACTTTTAGAGTGTCTTGTAACCAGGATTTTTCATTGATATCTTAAGGAATTTCTCAAAGGCAGTTTTAGCAATACTGCGAATCTCTGAACACAATGTTACTGAAATTTCACATATCAAAGAAAGTGAATGCTCCAAGGTATTATTTTGAGCTTCCAACTACGTTATAATAGCAGGTATTTTGGAGAAGTGGTTATGGATGTACTCTATCCTATCTTGAATGGCAATATTAGCAAAACATTCCTGTGCTGTGGCGATGTTGCCTGTATCTTCTGCATCTAAGGAGTACAGCACTGTTTTATTTCTTTGAAATGTTCTGCGTAGAAAGACACAACCTTAAACCAAGAACCCGATCGGGTTAAAACTGGCTGAGGAGCTAAAGACAAATCTGGAAGGACTTCATGAAATTTTTTTAACTATAATCGGCAAAAGTACATTTCTTTACGCTAGAGGCAAGAAGATCCACGTTTTTATATAGGCTCCTGTCTCTTTCGGTGAGGCGATGATGGCTAGGAGTAAAATGTTTCTTTTAAATTAATATAATTTGGATGAAATAAGTATTTTAAATAAAAATAATAAAATAAGCAAGCAAACGCCGTATTTCAGCAAAGAATATTTATAAGCATTTATAGGTATTTTGCTTAGAAATCCGGGCACTAGTCATAACTCTCTAGTTCGTAATGACTGCTGCAAAGCAAACACTACAGAATGACGTTATTAGCAATGTTACTTGTGATACTCAAATTTAAAGTAATTTAGTTGCATAATGCTTTGAAGAATCATGGTTGGAATGGTCACAATGGTTCCATTTGGGTGTTAAACATAAGGATTTCTGTCACTAAGACACATTTTCCACACAGCTGAAATATGGCCAGGATGGAAACTTTGCAACATTTTATAGATTTTCATTTATAAGAACTTTATTGAAACGTTTCTCACAGATTTGATTAGTTCACATGACATTGGTTGCTTTAGTCCAATTAGCTTGTGATACATATATCGGGTAGTTACCTGGGCCTTGCATATTGCCAACTGGTTGTATAGGTGCCGGGTCCATCTCTCCATATGCACGTGAATACGCAGGAAACATAGGCATATTCATGATGGATTGTAACAATAAACAGTCGATGGCAGAACGGCAGAATGAGGTGGAAGGGGGAAACATTTTGTTTGCTTAACGAACCGCTCCCTCAGTTCATTCCCACACCAAAAAAGTGTGTGGGTATGTGTGTGCGTGCCCGCATATCAACTTTCAAGGGAAAAATTCTACCATATGACATGCATTTGTATTATTGGTGTTACGCCATTCAGTGATGAAGCCACATGCAGAATGAAATATGTAGAGCTGTATTTATCGCCATACAGTCGGTTCATGAGAGATTCATTTGTTCTTTCTTGCTCAACAATAAGGCATAATGATTCTGGAGAACTTTATTCTCATTGCTCTCTCTTCAAAACAGAATCGCAAACAATTTATTTCTTCCGCATTATACCTATATTCACAGTATATTTGGTTTAGAGTCCAATAAACAGTGATGTTCTATGGAACACAATAAGCAGCGTTTAATTAATTTAAACCGCAACGTCGTGTATCCAACATTGTAAAGTGCACGTGTTCGTTGTAATAATGCTGGTATTGGAGCGAATAAGCTATACACATATAAACCTTATTGTGACCGTCATCTGCTTTCCGTCATCTAAATACAATTTTCAAATACATATCTGTTTTAAAATGGCTTAATACACAATCAACAAACTCCTAGCACAGTTCGGCCTTATTATGCTGCCTTAAAACCTACTGCTTTCTCTACTTTGTAATCTTTTTCAAAATTAATTTACCCATATTTACTGGACTTACACTAAATATTTGAATGCTGTTAGTTATAAAATATGCATAGTGCCGTCATTCTCTGTTTTATCAAAAATGAGAAAATTCTATGTTTAGAACTTGCAATAAATAAAAATAATAATAAATAATAATCATTACTACTACTACTATTACTACTACTACTACTACTACTACTAATAATAATAATAGTAGTAATAATAATAATAATAATAATAATAATAATAATAATAATAATAATAATAATAATAATAATAATAATAATAATAATAATAATAATAATAATAATAATAATAATAATGGTAATGATAATGGTAATTATAATGATAATGATAATGATAATAATGATGATAATAATGATAATAATAATAATAATAATAATAATAATAATAATAATAATAATAATAATAATAATAATGATGATAATAATGATAATAATGATAATAATAATAATAATAATAATAATGATGATAATAATGATAATAATAATAATAATAATAATAATAATAATAATAATAATAATAATAATAATAATAATAATAATAATAATAATAATAATAATAATAATAATAATAATAATAATAATAATAATAATAATAATAATAATAATAATAATAATAATAATAATAATAATAATAATAATAATAATAATAATAATAATAATAATAATAATAATAATAATAATAATAATAATAATAATAATAATAATAATAATAATAATAATAATAATAATAATAATAATAATAATAATAATAATAATAATAATAATAATAATAATAATAATAATAATAATAATAATAATAATAATAATAATAATAATAATAATAATAATAATAATAATAATAATAATAATAATAATAATAATAATAATAATAATAATAATAATAATAATAATAATAATAATAATAATAATAATAATAATAATAATAATAATAATAATAATAATAATAATAATAATAATAATAATAATAATAATAATAATAATAATAATAATAATAATAATAATAATAATAATAATAATAATAATAATAATAATAATAATAATAATAATAATAATAATAATAATAATAATAATAATAATAATAATAATAATAATAATAATAATAATAATAATAATAATAATAATAATAATAATAATAATAATAATAATAATAATAATAATAATAATAATAATAATAATAATAATAATAATAATAATAATAATAATAATAATAATAATAATAATAATAATCGTTATTAATAATAACATGATAGTGATAGACAGTATCTAAGATACTGTAAGGCAGATACTCAGTTTAATAGACATTGAAAGCTTTTATTTCGATTTCCAAATGAGAACCCCATTTCCACCCGGCAAAATTTAGTTCTGAAGACGTCATTTTATATCATTCGTTAACTGCTAAATTTTTATACTGAATCTGAAAAGTCACAAATGAGCTTGGGAATATAAGGAGCTAAAGGTAACGGTTAATAATCCTAAGGTCTAATGAGAAACTATGATGAAACTCGTATGGAGGGGATCTACTAAGTTTCATTCCAATACTGCGGAGTTTGTTTTAGAACGCTAGTAACACACAACATTATTTCAACGTAATCAATGCGCGAAAATTCGCGGATCATATACGCATTCTTGGCCACAAATTAGTGTTCAGTTCACTATGCACAATTCTCGGTAAATCGATCTTAGGATTGATGTCATTCGGAGAAAGTGGAAATGTTATTTTTAAGAAATTGACACTTCTGACAAAAATGCTACGAGCCAAATGAGTGCTTGAAAATGTCTTCTTTAAATCAGGCCAAACCAAGTTATGTTTAACATATCACCTGAGTGGCTGGAAGGCATGCTGCAACGATGGCCCATATCATCTCTGGATGTGTCTGTGTCATATTGGTTTGACGTGTTTGGGACATAAATATTACCACGTCGGTTGCAGGTTCAGTAGAGTAGGAAGAGAGTGGGCTAAGACAAACCTCAAGGAAAGTGCAAGAGTCGGGTAAACTGGTATTGACTGCATCTAGTGGAACGGGTTTGCTATTTCCTTACCAACGCAAGTCGTTGTGCATTATTTCCATACGATCCCATACACTCCACCCTACACAGCCATATTAGTATTATATATCTGATTCTGTGGCGTTCATTATTATTTATTCTGAAACTACATTTCTGAAAGTTACTTCCAACATTTCTGTTGCAAGAACTCAAGCGTATGACTAAATGTGATATATTGGAATATTTCCGGTTTGTTTCCTCTGTATTAAAGTTTGATAGCAGTACGGTTCTAGGGTCTCGCATCATATATGAATGGGGAGGCAAATGAAAGATTTTAATAACTTTAATTTAATTTGAGTAACCTTGGAACACAGTTGTACTATTTTTGATATAGTCTCCATGATAACCACAATCCTCCAAAGCATAGAAAGTGCAAATATTATGGTCGTGTGCGTAAGCACTCCCGTGGTCCTTGGTGCATCGCCTAAGAGAAACGAAATGTATCTCTTCCAATCGCCTCTTTGAGTAGTCCAAATATGTGGTAATAGCTTTAGAGGAGATCCGATGTGTATAGCAGATGTGAAGTTGAGTGATGTTTGCAATTATTGCATAGACAGAATAGGTCTAAGCATGGTCATTTTACAAAATTACATCTGTAGTTAGACTCATAGTCGCTGTAATGTGACTGTAGGTCGCAGATGATTTTTCAGTTCAGTTTGCCATTGACTGCCACCTTACAGAGCATAGCGAAACTTAAGTATGTCATGGATAATGTTTTGTGTGGAGCCAAGGCTAATATTCAAAATTGTTGCTATCCCATTCAACGTCACATGGCACTTTCCCAACACAACAGCTTGAACTTAGTGAGTTTCGTAATTTCACTGCTCAGAAAATCCATGACGGAAGTTTGTTCATTTTTGTTGCTTGTTGCAAGAGGTGCGGCCATTTTAAACTGCTATTGTGGCAACGTATCCTTGCCTACTGCACGTTGCAAATGATTGGGCATTCGATAACACATGGTTGACAATCATGGTAACAGAATCTCCCAGCATAGTGCCGGAAGTCTGAGGTCTAAATTGTATTTTGAATGTCTTTATCTGATTTCCCCTATAATTATTATTTTTATACTGTAACTAAATTTAAAGCAAAACCATAACCTTTAACTGTTACAGAAGCATTTGGATGATCTGGTGATGCAAAGTTAGAGGAGGTAGGAAGTGAAAACTAGACCTATGTTTATTTATGGAACGATTCCTTGCTGGGAACTGTTCTGAAAACAGCTTCTTTGTTTTTTTATCCACTAATTTAGTTCTATCTTGGCCATGGCTATATGGACGTTTTAAGCACATTATTGTATGTCCATAAAGAAAAGTATTCACTACGAGCAGTAAGAAACAGAAACATGAACCCAGTATAGGACGAAATTGAGCAGAATATTTGGGAGAAAGTCAATTTTGGGGAAAAGAATAACCACCTTATTGCTAATGGGGATGGGCATTCTTACTAAGAAAAATGCTTCCTTATGTGGTAACGTGTATGTGTCACAGTCGGCAGCTCGGTTGTACAATTGGTTGCATCTGCTATCCTGATCTTGGCTTCATTCCTGGCTTCCCCATGCAATTAGCCAAATGCTCGAATGGATTATGCACTATCGTAATTTCTGTTTCTTTGCATTTCTGCTCATTTAATCTCCTTTTTATCTTTGAGTGCCGCGGTGCGGTGAAGTTCATGGCTATTATTAAAGGAGAGACCTTTTTCTCAGCTCTCGTAGATATTTTCATTATGTAATTATTGGTAGCTGTGTGTTGAAGCAACTGTCAAGGATAGTTTATGTAGCAAAGTTAGGGACCCCGCTCTGTTGCCTGTGCCGCCAATATATCTGGCCTTCCTTAATTTACCCGCACCTCAATTCTTTTCGAGGGGTTTTAAAATGCGCCACAGGTCTAGCTTTGGCCTCAGTAGTTAACTTCTCCTGTGTTATTAAACCATATATACATGTTATTGCTAAATACATCTGTAGCTTTTTGTTAGTATAAAATGCTATTATAAGAAGGGCAGAAGTAGAATACAAGCTATAATGTAAAAAAATTAACTTAGCTGGTCTCCTGCTTTAGAAATCAAGGGATACAGATTTATTAAGATGTGTACAGATATATATTGTAACTATGTTTGTAATATGACTATTATCAGGAATATTCAGATTCTGTGTGCAAAAGTAATAAATTTGTTGTACTTGTACAACACTTTATGCAATGTAACATTAAATAAATGGATGGTAATGTACAAATGTTTCCTTTAAATTGTACAGCTTATAGACACACAGAGTTTTATAAATCCCTTTCTCCGCGAGCAACAGATGAAACATACGTACCTTAGAAACTCAGCACGGTAATTTAGCACACAGCAATACAAGATTATCAACGAGATCCATTCATGTTATAGGTCAGTGGTCTCAAATTCCATGTCGTGAGTAGTAAACATAATGCTACCCGCACAACACACGGAGGAGGCCATTAGGACAGGAACAGAATTGTATTTCTGTAATTGTCCAACCTTCGTGAGGAAGTTCAGAGACTTGTTCGTAGTCGCAGCATTATCGAACATTTCTTGTTAATCAGAATTGGTGAGCGGGATTCCAGAAAATACAGTGTTTAGGTATATTTCCCAATTATAGCTAAGGTAATACATCCGTGAACTATAACGGATATTGGTTTGTGTGTGTAGTGTTTATCGCCCGCTTTTACTACATGCGGCACCGCAGGCGATGACACTGATGATACATGAAATGAAGATGGAGCACCGGTGGAATGAGATGGCGGGGGAACCCGGAGATCCCGGAGAAAATTCGCCCCAGCGCCGTGTTGTGCACCAAAAATCTCACTTTGCGGTCGCCTGGGATCGAACCCGGGCCGCCTTGGTAAGAGCCAAGCGGTCTAACCACTGAGCCACGGCGCGGCCAACGGACATTGGTGATCAACTAAAAGCTGAATTTCCTATTATAAAACTTATGAATTTACACTAACAATACACTGGAAAGTATTGTACCTAACAGTAGTCCGAACTATAAAGCCCGGGCCTTAAAGTACTTACAAAATAGTAAGTCGCCATTAAGGTAGTTGCCTCATGTGTTTATGAGAACGCCTAGTGGTTTACCGGTAAACACGAGTCAGTTGGAGAATTTAATGTCATGTCGGCATGTTGGCCATAGTAACTCAATGGTTAGAGCGGCTGGATGGAGCGGTTGGTTCAGATCCCGGCTATGGCATTGCATTTTTCAGTCTGGCTCTACCTTAAAAATAAACTAGCAATTAAATTTCGCTATAATGGACAGACACATTATTATAAGGCACGCCTAACTTTAAATCTTGTTTTTTTTTTTTTTTCCTTTTTTTTACAGCGTTTTACTTTTCAGAAATTTTCCTCACTCAATACGCCCTCAGAGATGTACTTGTTGGTGTCGATAATTCTACTTTGGGTTATTTATATGTAGTATATATTTATATTTCTACGTTCTACGTGGAATCGGCGGCTTTAGCTCATTCAACATTGCTCATGACTAAAACATTCATTTTTAGCAGAATAACACACACACACACACACACACACACACACACACACACACACACACACACACACACACACACACACACACACACACACACACACACACACGCGCGCGCGACCTCGTTCTCAACCAGCCCTAAAACATCACACACACATACAGGGAAGGAGAGAGAGAGAAAGAGAGAGAGAGAGAAAGAGAGAGAGAGAGTGAGAGAACGGATGTTCGGTTAACTACACGGGATATGAATATCATACACTGGCCTTGTGTCCATGAGGATGTTAGTACAAATTGTGACGTCAGCTCCTTGCGCACTCAAACAATAATAAGAGTACCATAAGAATGTTTTACTCAGTGACAATTGTGTTCAATCATTTACTCTTTGTATTTATCTATGCGTTATTTAGAACTAACATACACACATGCATACATTGTACTTCCTAAATCCAAACTCCAGAAAAAACCTGAAATATTCCTGACCATACAAAAATCCCTATGCTCCAGCCGGGAATCAAAACCGAGACCTCTAGTTTAAAAATCCAACAAATGCAACAAGACCACAGTGGCACTCTCAAAAGCTTTAGACTGCCTCACAAAAGTATATAAATTGATATATTCAAAGAACACGCTGATCCAGTATCGAGAAAAAGATACATTAACTGTTGAAAATAAACTTGAGGAAGGCTGACCCATTAGCTCAGGACAACTGCCTGCCGTGCAAGTGGTCCCAGGTTCTATTACCGGCTTAGGGTGGGGATTTTTCTCCAACCAAGGCGATTCCACATCTTCTCTAGAGTCTGAAGTATGAATGAGTGTGCGAATGTGTGTGTGATTCAATGATTAAAAAACCCAAAGTATCAGCAACCCAAGGTCTTCGAGTTAACACCATGGCCTATATGCGATGTATTCCAAAGGAAAACGGTCTCTGAAATGACCACTGCAGATAACTGAGGGGTAGAAATGAAACAAAAGTGAAGTTGAGAAAGCATTTTTTGTAATCTACGTCCTCCATCGCTAAACCCCATAAAAACCTTATCCAGGTACCTCATCCTGACCTAGATTAGAGCTCGGGACCTCATGAACGTGAGGCAGACACTCTGGTAGCTACCGAGGCGAGCGAGAAAGCAATAATTATAAATAAAAGCAATAGTTAATGACACAATAATGACGCGCACACACAAAGCATGTGATATACCACCCTATTTTAGTTAGTATAATGTACATATTTTGGTATATAATCTGAATATTGATTCTGAAAATTTTCAAAAACAAATCGCACGCTCTATTTTTATATTCAGTGAATTTACAAAATATAACTCAATAACTATGAGAGTTACAGGTTTCAAATATGAACCAATGAGAGACCACAGGGCCCACAGTAATAATCATAAGTATTGGTCCTAAAGTGTGACATAGAATTAATAAATATCCACTTTTGAATTACAGTATTGTGGGCTAGCACCACGCGTTTGGTTTTGACTATAGGAGTGCAGGTGCATCACATACGATGTAAGGGGTTAACTGCTTCTCTATTCACTAACTCTAACTCACTCCCCAACAGCGACTTACCTGCTATTTATTGTATCCGGTAGACTGATAATAATCACATACTTCATGCCTTATGTCTATGTGTTGTAAATATCTGTAGCATAAAATATTCACCTAGAAACCTGTTTACTACTTTGTCTAGCAGATATACATACTCCACATCGAGCTCGTCTCTCCTTAGCTATAGCATCACAAGGTAGGCAATTAAGCTTTATAGCCAGCAAGACAAGGCTGCAGAGAGTCTGAGGATGCAATTAATACATATAAAACCTGCATTCCTTTAAGCTTGACGATTTTCGCTTAGCAACTGTCATGCCTGACTGTATGCACAGAAACGTGCTATCCATGCAGTGTAATTATGCCTCTTTCTGGTTGTTCATTTCGTTCTATGTTGCTCAGTACGTGAACGTTCCAAACTGCGTAAACATGAACAAACACTAAAAGAAATTGAGGAGAAATAAGTGGGAAATGCACACTAGTAACAACTGAGCGGGATGGCATGGGAGTTTCTTTTAAGGTTCACATTCCGGAAATGCCATGATCGATTTCCATAGGAAGGGCCATCCTAACCTTAAGTTTCTTCGTGGTCTTGCGGGTAGATAGGCAAAAATTGGAGTGGATATATGCTGTTACGAAATTTTCTGCCCAACATTTTCTCTATTATGTGTTTCAAATTTGAAAGGTTCTGGAGTCCAGCTAATCACATGCCGTATGACGCTCAGCGTTGCCAGCTTGTTACCCCACACCTTTTATATTTCCCTCTCTCTCGCATACTCTTACAACATGCGCGTCTGCTTGGCGCAGACATAAGGGTATGTAAGTTATATTTTACAATTATGCAGTTGCGAAAATCAAAATTGGAAAAAGCATTTTCGCAAATTATGTATATTTTAAAATATTATAACTATAAATATAGTTTATGAATTACCTGTTTTTTTAATCCAATGGAACTGCAAGTGGCTCATCCACATCACTGACAGTGTCACTTCCGTTAAGAGGCAATTCGTCATTGTCACTGTCTTCATTGTCTGAGTCTTGCAAATTTATGATTACAGGTTCCAAGATCTCGTCACGTGCTATTTGTTTCTTAAAATCGTCTTCTTGAAGGTTTTCTGCATACCCCACGCAGTTTTCGCAGTCCTGTTGTGTTACCTAGTCAATTTCTTCGTAAAAAGTCGTTTGGTGTCCGTTAGTTTAAAAGTATTATTTATTTTTGCACTGCCCCGTTTTATTTCAGTCCACACCAACTCAATTAGATTATATTGGCAGTGGTACGGTGGGAGGCATATTACCTTGTGTCCCATTTCAATTGCAAGTTGATCCAGTTGATACACTTTTTTCGTGTTTTTAAACGGAAGTACTCTTTGCAATAACTCATTTTTAGTTTCTGTTTCCGAAAATTTTTTGAAGAACATGTAAACCTGACTTCGCAATACCAGCCTTTTTGACTGGCTACTAAATTCACCGCAAGAAGCCATTGCACTATTTAATACTTGCTCCACCGTTGTGTAAAGAACAACTGAATGATATTGTTCTGAATTCTCCTGAGTAAATATACACTGCTTATCCAGCATTCATTCATAAACATAAGCATACAGCATTTCACAGTCTAACAGGAAATGAAGTGTTTGCTCTTTCTCGAATTTAACACCTTGACTTATTCACAGTAATTCTTTTATCCGTCATGTCAGGAGTTTAAATTTCAGTTCTGAGTAATTAAAAGTATATGTACATACATACACACCAACCACTTTGAACTCTCCAGAGTAAATAGAGATTACGAACCATTCATAAACTAAGATATAATGTGACCAGACACGTTCTGTCAGGGCAGCCGGAAATTTGTTTCCTCTCGCTCGAATTGGATTATTCAAAGCAGTTATTTCATCACGTCATGTCAAACATTTGTTTCAATTCTGAGTAATTACAAATATACGTACACGCATACATGCCAACCAATAATGATATTCATACAGTGCTTACGTCGCGATTTATTGTTATAATACAGGTAATAGTGATTTATTTATTTGTATTAGAAAAACTATTTCAGCTAAAAATATGGGGTTTACATGGTTATGTTAGATACATTACTCTCTACCTTCCACATGGATCATTTTCGGCAACATCTGAATTTTTGTCTTAGCGCGAATAGTAATTCATACGGATTGAATAGGTTGGAGCTCCTCACACACCACTTAGCGGGAATGTAATACAACACCGCAGGACTGCGATTGGTTGCTCACGTAGTAGCGCTCAAGAACAAACACCTTCCCATTTGAAACACATAATAATTTCATTTCCCTTTGATCTTTGAGGGTTGAAGGGTAAGGTATGTTGGACAGTGGTATGCTGAGAATATATAATGCGAGTATCGTGAATTGTTTCTTCCCTAGTATGGAACCTACTGCCTGTGCGGACAGAGATATCAATATGGCTGCTAGGGTGTGTTGCTTTTTCCGTTTCCAAAACCTTTCTCCCAGCACTCGTCAGAACATCGGAAGATCTTTCATGTATACCTTGTGCAAGTGCAACATTAGGTTGTCAGTTTACTTCATTATATTTCTTATGCTCTCCAAGTCTCTTGAAATTGTGAAGTTGGCTATTCATTTCCCATTTATTGCTTGTATTATATATCAGACTACAATACAGTATAAGTCCAAAATAACGCGGTTGTCGGGGACCTACTTTACCCCACGTTATAAGCTTACCATGGTTATATACAAATGTAAACTAGAAGGTGCAAAAGCAATCCAGTAATTTGAAGGTATGAGTTATGCGTGCAATAATAAATTACAGTACAGTATCAAACTCCCGTGTATAAGGTAAATATATTATATTTGTTTTCAAATTACACACCGGTTATCTGGGAGATGTATTCCACCCTGTAACAGATCTAATCAAATAACGTACTCGTTACTAAAGCGGTACAGTCCTTGTAGAACAATTTCCACACATTATTTATCGGCTGAATTAGTTGTGAAAATATGTATTAATTTAAACATAATTGCAGATCTTGTACATAAATTTACTCAAGTTGTTCAGTATCAAATAGACTGACCTTCACCAGGTATATTTAGAACGAATGTCGTGCTTTTCTATAAGCATGTTATATCTGAACTTCCAAATAAAAATAAAAAGGAAATAAATTTATTAAGTACAATATTTTAAGGAGGATATTCATTACCCGCGTTAAATCCGAATCCGCGGAATTTCGTATCGCGCTATTTCGGGCTTCGACTGTATTTGTACACTGAGGAATGGCAAATTATGAAAATGTTATTATTCCGAAAATTTTTGTGCACTGCTTAAACGACATGTCTATGATATTTGTAACATCAAACAGAGACAAAGCCTATGCGCAATGAAACATATATAGCAGCATTTAGTGCCACTGGGAAGGTTCATGGACGGTTCATTTGTTCTTTTTTGCATAATAATAAGTAATAAGGATTAAGCAGGATTTTATGGCTCTGTTGTACTTTTTAAAAATAGAAATTTAAATTTCTTATGCGGACTTTCAGTGCAAACCTTCTATTTAATATTCGTCTTTTCTACTTTTGTTCTTTTATAGAGCAAAAAAGTAAGTATAACAACATTTCTGAACCTTGTACATTTAGAGAAACAGTGCATTTACAGTTTAGAAATTACTTTTTGAGTAGTATAATATGTAAAAGTAATAATTGAACTTCTGGATTTGACTGGCAAAGATCCTGGGCGGAATGCCGAGTTATATCCCTAACTTTAATTACTTGGTACTAATAAATGAAGTACCAGTAACTGGCTACCAGTTACTTAAATGGAAATTAAACTTGGCTTCATTTTCCTGTCACTTTATCTATTAGATTAATAACCCTAACAATCTAAATATTCTACTTAATATTATTAGTCAGGCAACTAGGAATAGATCCTTTTTCAAAATTGTAAATCAATAAAATAGAACTCAGAAAGTTCAGGAGAGGTATAATACACAGATTAAAAATGTCACACTTATCTTCTTCTTACTGCCCACTATTCAAAATTGAAGGCCTTGAACAACATTAGGTTTTGATGTTGTTATAGAAATTTGACCGAGCGGGATGACTCAGGCGATTTCGTCTGTGGGTCGCATTTGGGAAGCCCGGGTTCGGTTTCCATGGCCGACCTACCTGAACCATGGGGTGTTTTGGGGATTCTCTGGGTCGCTAGGCGAATGCTGGGTAGGTTAATTATATTCCCCCGAATTTCCTGTTCCTTCATTTCATCTCCATTATCATTTCTCGTCATCTCTCATCTGGTGGTCTCTTTCAGGGTAGAAGTGACGGCGGGTGTCTTGGCGTTGCATGGCGGGATGATATGCTCCTCCAGTAGGTCGGTTGCCAATGTCCGCCCCTCTTCTGGGACTATTTTGGGACCGCCAGCTAGCGACCTTCAGGGCTCAGCTGCTGGGCTCGTTGCCGTCCCGCAGCAGGGGAGCCTGTCCGTTTCTCTGCCCTGTCAGGGCAACTCTCTATCTAAATAAACTGTAGGGATCCTGCCCTCTGTACTGTATTGGCTCCTTGGGTCAGCCACCCTCTGTCTCCTCTCGCCTCATCCTTCATCACGGAGATGCCCCACTTGGGGGCATCGGAACAATGGGCCCAGCATGGTGGCCTACGTACCGTATCCCCTCCGTAGTGAAATCCTAATCCTAAACCTATAGACATTTGGGATCTATAGTGCGATCCATATAAACCTGAACCATAATTTTCCTTTGAAAGCTCGTAGAATGTATAAATTTGTTTTAATGATTTCAGTGGCTCTGGGTGAATTGACAACACTGACATTTGTTGATAGTTGGCAGTCTTAAATGCCTTAATTTTCTTTGATACAACTGTAGACACTGAAGTTTATATGGGTATCTTCAATAAATTTGTGGAGCAGCTGGATGATATCGAATTGAAAGAAGGTTATTTCCAGCAAGATGGAGCAACGTGCCATACATCTAATGACACCATGGAACTTGTAACCAGTTTCTTTGACAATCGATCATCTCAAAAGGTCTGTGGCCCTCCAGATCCCCTGACCTAACCTCACCGGATATTTTTCTTGTGGGGGTATCTAAAAATAAAGTGTACAAGAATAGGCCACAGACAACTCATGTTCTCAAGGAATCCATTCGAACCGAAATAAGTAACATTGGCGAGGATACTCTCCGTAAAACTTCAGAGAATACAGTGAGACGAGTGCAAACATAGATAGATGCAGGTGGAAAACATTTCCAACATTTTTCTGAGATGTAAATAGTGTAATGTAATCTCTCTATTGTGTATTATGTTCTCCCAAATTTGCACGCGTGTCCTATAATTAGTTTAAAAGTTATAGCCTATTGAAATGGTTCAGAATTATATGGATCGCACTATATTAATTGGTATACTTAATTATGTGGATATGAAGTAACTGAAATGTGTAGTTTAACGCCCGCTTATACTACACACGGCACCGCAGGCGATGGCACTGATGATAAATGAGATGTAGATGGAGCACCAGTGGAATGAGATGGCGGGGGAAACCGGAGATCCCGGAGAAAAACCTCCCCAGCACCATGTTGTCCACCACAAATCTCACGTTGCGGTCGCCTGGGATCGAACCCGGGCCACCTTGGTGAGAGCCAAGTGGTCTAACCACTCAGCCACGGCGCTGCTTATATGGATATGAGCGTAGCATATTCAGTTAAATTAATTACACTACTAGTATTATTTTGTAGGCGGTGTACTATAGCTACTAGGCTATCAGTTGATGAGGGTTAGTAAACTCAAGTCAAAGGAGCCTCACTAAATACTGAAATTAATGCAAGTTTCTGAAATTAGCATCTTGCTTTCTTCAAAGAACGCCCACCCACTAAAGTTGGCCCAGCAATGCTTACACTCTGTAAACATTACAATTTATTCCACCAAGTTTAGTTTCCACGTATTTAAACACCAAAAAGATATACCAAACTTCTTCACACCGTTGGATGTGCTTCATCAGTTCTTTTACTACCACTTGTTCTCAAGTTGGAACAAAAGTTTCTGCCAACTCATTCAGAAAGTTTGTCCGCCAAACCTTACGGAAATAGCTTCTTGTTTTGTCTTAAGACTAGGGCAATGTATATTGAGCCCATGTTCACCTTGTTAATGATACTGGAGAAAAACATTTACTACTATAAGAAACCATTCCAGGTAGTGCATATTCATTGTTAAATTGCTCAAATATGGCTACATAAATTTGTGTAATTTTTATATACTTCCCTTTTTAGCGTCATACAGAAATATTTGAAGACAATCTTCTAAGTTGTTTTTCTTTAGAATGTTTTAAATCTTCGTCTAACTAAATTCTTAAATGGAACTGTAAATCACAAGACGAATAAAGCATAATATGCATGTATTAATTCACAGGATAGGTAAACTTAAAAGGATAAAGCATTGGGTGATTTCTAAGGGACATATAATTACAGAAATTATTACAACGATTTCCAATATTTACTCAAACTGGTTTCTGTGGTTCACGGTATCAAATTCCTTTATTGGCTATAAGTGCTTATGCAGAACTTTGCCAGTTTTCGTCATGTAGTTACGTTACATTCTTCTTCATAAGCAGATATTTCTCATATAAAATTAAATACAGTTGGAGTCTAATAGCATTAATTTTCGTTCGCTTCATTCTCAAGTTAATAGTTTGATAATGATCAATAAAATTTATAAATGGGTAACTGTGAAATTTGACCTGACAATATGAAAAATTATATAACGGAATATGGCGTTATATAATGTTACATTACGTTACAGGTGAATGGCTCTCTCGGTGGAGTCTAAGGTGTTTATTTTAGAACGTTAATGTTTTCATTCTGTTGGACGGGCGATACTGAGTTATGGATTTCCAAGATCTGAAGGCCAATTTTTGTTACTTATGAGTAGATGACTTGCTTTAATGTACTTAAGTTTACTCACTCAGAATTTTGATGTTCATTCCTCCGGACATGTTTCCACCCAAGTTTGGGATATTTTCAGCGGCCATGATGCAACTGCTATCTTTCATAATTGTGATAATTTTGATTAATGTTACATTGGAAGAACTAAAGAAGCCCAAGGACTTGTCAATTGGTACATTTAAGAAACATAAAATTAAAACAAATAGATAGATCAGCAGTCGCTAACCATTTCTGCAAATTTAAACATGAAGTTGGTCAACATATACGACTGCTAAAATCTGTACAATTAATAAGTTAACTGGATATTTGAGAAAAAAATATATTTTAAATAGTGATAAAGATACCGTTTTGAACTTTAACATTCCAGTCTATAAATGTGTACTACCGTTTATTAGACAATCCACATATAAAAAATCAATAATTTCACTAATGTGATACCCAGTTAATCACCATTAAAGCATCTACTAAAGATCAAGTTAATGATAATCCAAATCTCAACCAGCCTAGGATTCTATTGACGGAGATGGAAGAGAAGGTACATCGCCCTCAATATACATCTAGCAACCAGCCTAGGATTCTATTGACGATGATGGAAGAGAAGGTACATCGCCCTCAATATGTCTAGCAACCAGCCTAGGATTCTATTGACGGAGATGGAAGAGAAGGTACATCGCCCTCAATATACGTCTAGCAACCAGCCTAGGATTCTATTGACGGTGATGGAAGAGAAGGTACTTCGCCCTCAATATACGTCTAGCAACCAGCCTAGGATTCTATTGACGATGATGGCAGAGAAGGTACTTCGCCCTCAATATACGTCTAGCAACCAGCCTAGGATTCTATTGACGATGATGGAAGAGAAGGTACATCACCCTCAATATACGTCTAGCAACCAGCCTAGGATTCTATTGAAGGAGATGGAAGAGAAAGTACATCACCCTCAACAGACATCCAGCAATTTAATTTCATCTCTACCAGAGAGAAACCAACTTAGCTTGACCACACCACAGATGGCACTCAATCGCCAATTTCCAATGAGATCATCTCTTCAGTTGAGACTGGTACTGGATTCCCAGTTTCAAAGGTTGGCATTGAAAATCAGGAGACTTCCAATGGGCGGAGCTATAAGCTTCTTGGGAAGAAGGAAGAAAAACCGCAATCAGTAGCTTCAGCATGGCCCGCTAAAGATGCCCAAAACTTGGTCGAAAACATGTCTGGAGGATTGAACATCAAAATTCAGAGTGAGTAAACTTAATTACATTAAAGTATGTCATCTACTCATAAGTAACCAAAACTGATGTCTCACTTTTAACATTTCGGCGATTTAAAAAAAGAAAAACTAGAGGCCAATGTTGGCATGAATTATATATTATTGCGTATTGCCCTGTCCTCCTACAAATATGGGGGTAATAGATGGTGATAAGTGATGTATACGGAGATTTGAACTGAGAGCTGTTTCTTCCTTAGTATGAAATTTTCTGTTCGATGCTGTCCATGAGCTTAAATGGGGCCTTAAAGGGGCGTCAGAGAATATTCAGCACGCAAAAGTTAGGAATACCATTACCCCCTACAAGTACTGCTATCAGATCTGCCTGCTCTTCGTACTCTCTTGCTTCACTACTTCTTCCCGATGTTGTAGCTTAAATACGCCTAAATCTTGGCCCCCTGTCTGTGGTAAATTCCTTCTCCGTTTCCAAACGTTAAGCTGAAATTTTTACGGTAAAAAATCGGTTGAAAATCACTTTATACTTCATAAATAAGAACATTTTGATGCCAAATTATAAAAATCCCATTTGTTTGTCAGGCTCCTCAAGATTCGATCATAACTTATCTGAATCCGGACTAGTTGAGTATGTTTTATATTTTATCCGGAAACCTACTTAAAATCATTATCCAACACTTAATATTCGTATTGCAAGTGAGTAATTTTTCTAACTACGGTGAGGAAATAATATTTGACTAGTATTCAATGCAATCAATAACAGTAAATTGACTGACGAAATACTAATATATACTTCAACATCAAAATAAGGATGGTAGGCCAACGATGTATATTTCTCTCTGCACTAAAGTACACACATTCGCTTTGGAAGGCAACCTGCACATAATATTTGGGCACCTGAGGTGTGATATCGTGACCATCTCAAGACACTATTTTTTATTCTGTATCCGCTGTCGTGTATAACGATTAACTGGTGCCTGCGCAGTGCGTGCCGCCATTCGTCATTTATCGTGTCACATTCATGAATAGTGGTCATTCTAACCGCTTTCTACATGTTAATTACTTGCACCACCTCCCTTTCATTGGCAAGTTTATTCCTCCCAACGTAACGCCTCAGAATATAATACCTTACACAATGGACAGTATTCATGATGTTGCTTTAACGCATTAAGCTCCTTCTGCAGAAGACGCCATTCCCAACCCAATTCCATTTGCTATAACTGTGTAACGAAGATACGCTGAAAATCTTGATATAACGCAGAGTGTGCTGTAGCGTGAAATACTGCTTTCTTACCTAACCGAGAAATTCTTACGGGCTGGGAGTTCGTCCTGTGCAGAACTTTTTAACCCTACGTTTTGTTCAAAACTATAGGTATGGCATACATCTTGAATGTTGTATATTTTAACACAAACATTTACACCAGTGCGTGTCAACAAGAGTTTTTAAGAATAACCTACCCATATTTAAGTTTTGTAACAAGATGTGGCACAAAGATTTATGAAAAGATTCCTTAGTTCAAATACCCATCACAATGAACACTTTCTGCTATGTTTCAGTTTGTCAAAAATTGATTTTGATTAATCTATCACACACATAAAACAAATACATGTCCCTATGCTGATCAAAATGTACATATCTCTTGAAATTTATGGAAGTAACTTAATGACACGCTCGTTCTTCGGGAGGAACTTTGTATAGGTGGTTTAATACTACTCAGAAAATTCTTATCCTTTTAAAGCATACGATTTCCTTCAAACAGGGTTTTAGGGTATCGGCCATATCCCAGGTGTCTCCTATTTTATGTTTTAATTTTGAAGTTGTATTTAGTACGGTTATAGAGAGGGCCATAAAAGACCTTCAAGTCATCATATAGCGACTCGCCCCCATTCGCCTTTTCCTTACATCTCTTTGGCTAAAACAAAATATATAATACAGCTATCTCTGCAAAATATATCACGAATCACCACGAAAAAAGGGAACAACTTGAAGAAGCTATAAAATATAAACTATAAAGTTTAAGGATATTAAACTGAATATAGCACATCAGAATTTTAATTTACAAAGTTTTGTTAACATCATTACATAACATCATGCTTACGATATACCAATATTGTGGCAACCCTGTATGGGTTGTCAGACCTGGCGCTACTGGCTTAACTTTGTTTGTTGGCTGCGCTGGGGAGGGGGGATGGCATATCCTCTTCCCCCAGACGAGCGGCCGCCACCAGCGCGAGAGGATGTGTTTGTAGCAACCCTCCGGAACACAAGCCTCATTGAATGTAAGTTGTCTGGAATTATTAAACCTCTTTTTAAAATGCATTTGTGAGTTTTCCTTCGCTGGACCTTCCACCTTTCACCACCATGCAGGTAAGCTAGTTATCAGTAAAATAACATGTCCACCCTACCGCGTGGTGTAACTAGTGTTTGTTGAGATGGTTTAGCTCTACCGCTACGGATTCCCCCCCCAAAGCTAATAAATATTAAATCTATTCTAATGTAGGGTGTGACATATTGGTGGAGACGCGGGTAAGATCTCAAAATTTTTTTTTCTCCTTGCTTTAGTCCGGTTTTTATGAAAAAAATTTGAATGTATACGGTGGTGAAAGATGGAGGAAACATGGCCGACCGCGTGGTGTTCAATTAGAAATTCTAATCTGGTCATCGTCTCGTAATCCTTTAACTTTTGGTCTGTTTTTTATTTGATTTCTTCAATAGTAAACTTATTTCATAATATTGTGCTAAAATTTTTTTTATAACTACATGGAAATTGATAATGGACACCACGTGGTCACGTGTTGATTTTCAAGGGACGCTGTGTGAGTTTTGGCAGTAAAATTCAAAGTAAATAGTTTCTTTTTTTTGGTGTTTTTGTGAAGTATGCACTTCATTTTTGTGTTCATTCCAGTTGGTAATTCTGCTTATTTTATTCTGGTGTCCAGTGTTACTTAAAAGTAAGTCAAAATGCCTAAGAAAACGCGGCAATCATCCAATGTGCCAGTTACAATGGACTCACATGATGTAATAGCTTCGACTTCTGCTTTAGCTAATCAAAGTGCACATGTACCTAGTAATTTAGAAGTATCCATGGCACCTAATGTTAATCAGACTCAGACAATGCAAGTTTCTCGGCCTTTTATTGATCCACCCTGTTTTGACAGGATAGCACTGATATCTCCTTCAGAATTTTTGAGAAAATTTAACTTAGTTTCTACAGCAAATGGTTGGTCAGATGTACAAAAGTTGAAGTTTTTCCCATGTTACTTGCGAGACACAGCAGCACTGTGGTACCGAACTTTTTGCCATAGACACCCTGAGCATGATTGGCATTTTCTAACTCAACAGTTTTTGGCAGCTTTTCAAATGTCCAATCAAGATGAATTGTTGGAAATTAAACTTAGGCAGAGGGTACAATTAGAAAATGAACCTGTATTAGATTACATTTATGATGTATTATCCTTGTGTGACCAAGTTAACGCTGCAATGACACAAATGGAGCAGGTAAAAAACTTAGTGAAAGGATTGAAACCTCAGTATGTGCAAGCTTTGCTCCCATTAAATCCACAAACAGTTGAGGAGGTTTTACAAATTATTAAAAGCGTTGATAAAGCTAATTTTTATGTGCAACATAGACAACATTTAGTACAAGCACAAACATCAACTTACACTTCTCCACCTGTGTCATCTGCACCTGTTTTATCACGGTTTGAAAGTGTAAATCACTCTGAACCAGTTATTAATGTTGTTTCCACATTGAGTGAACAGGTCACTAAACTTGCTACCCAAATGCAACAACTTCAGTCTCAATTCACTGCTGCTGCATCTACTGTGCAGCCACCTCCACTTAAGCCTCCAAGACATCATGAAAAGAGACAAGATTTATGTGTGTAATACTGTTTGTGATGTTTGTATGCAAATTTTTTTTGTTCCATCACTCGAGCGAGTTTCTTTTCATTTGTTATTAATTGTTCTGTTGACCCTGGGTCAACAGCTTGTGGTCCGGGGGGAGGTGTGGCAACCCTGTATGGGTTGTCAGACCTGGCGCTACTGGCTTAACTTTGTTTGTTGGCTGCGCTGGGGAGGGGGGATGGCATATCCTCTTCCCCCAGACGAGCGGCCGCCACCAGCGCGAGAGGATGTGTTTTTAGCAACCCTCCGGAACACAAGCCTCATTGAATGTAAGTTGTCTGGAATTATTAAACCTCTTTTTAAAATGCATTTGTGAGTTTTCCTTCGCTGGACCTTCCACCTTTCACCACCATGCAGGTAAGCTAGTTATCAGTAAAATAACATGTCCACCCTACCGCGTGGTGTAACTAGTGTTTGTTGAGATGGTTTAGCTCTACCGCTACGGATTCCCCCCCCCCCAAAGCTAATAAATATTAAATCTATTCTAATGTAGGGTGTGACAATATATCTATACAAATGCGTTCCCTGAATGAAAGTTTCCTATTCATAATAGGTGTCCAAAACAAAAAATTCTATTCTGGAAAGTTTCAGCGCCATTGTCCAATTGCGTGCTTTTTTCCATACCGAGCGAAGTACATAGCACAGGGGTTAACGTGTTCCTCAAGCATTCAGGAGATCATAGGTTCTGGTTTTACTAGGCCAACACAAGGAAGGTTCTTTCCATTCATGAATTTCCTGTATGTGTTTCACCCCACTTCTCAATTCACTTCACCTATATCCACTTGGAGATATCAGTATCGACGGTATGGGGGGGTCCGGTTGTCTCGGTGCTGCATGGCAGGAAAAGATGCTCATAGCAACTCCGAGTTTGTCTCCGAGTTCGTAGTTCTCATTGTGAGTGGCCCATGTACCAGCTCTTAAAGGGAATGGGATGTCGGCAGAAGCAGAAAATAGAGGCACACTACGACCTCTCCACATAGACGTATTGCGACTAACGCCTCTGCGGAGGAAGGAATGAACTAAAGGAATGGTGGATCACATGGTCGCAGGC
Source organism: Mantis religiosa (assembly GCA_030765055.1). Lineage (NCBI taxonomy): Eukaryota > Metazoa > Arthropoda > Insecta > Mantodea > Mantidae > Mantis > Mantis religiosa. Next base: position 99,682,096 of record CM060948.1, on the reverse strand, counting down.
AGGCAAGCAAGCAGGCTACAGGGACACACAAAGTCCGTTGAAGGTACATTGTTGTGCCAGTATCCGCTGCGCAGCCCCCACTTAAAGATTACAACTGCGAGTAGAAACGCTGTCCAGCTCCGATGAACATTTCTAATACGTAAGCATCCGCACCGTCTGTACACTACGAGCCTGAAAGCACACCTTAAAGATAATAAGGAAATAGGCTGAAGAGAAATAATGAGAAGGAAATCCTCTATGAGAATAACCACCCTAGCACTTGGCTAAGTGACAGCAGGTATCCAGGTATCCACGAACAACCCAAGTCGAAGTGCTTGGTATATTGGTATCGAACCTGTGGTCTCCAGAATACGAGTACGACACGTTACCGCGGTGTTACCTGCCTCGATTGAGGGCTGGTTGTACTTGCCGGTATCTGCTACAGATAAATATTCTGAGGTATATATTGTGGTTGCTGTATAATCTCGCCCATACATATCGTAGGATACAGATATAAAATGTTTAGGGCCCACCTCGGTAGCGTAGATGGTAACATGTCTGCCTCACGTTCAAGAGATCCCGAGTTCGAATCTCCGTCAGGATGAGTTACCTGGATAAGGCTATTTCCGGGGTTTTCGCTTATCCAGAAGACGAATGTTGGGTAAATCTAAGCTCCATTGACCCTGGGACCTCTTGAACATCATTTCACCTATTCCATACGTCGTCCGATATGACCTAAAAAGTTAAAGGACGTAAATTGCAACAAAAAGGTGTTTAGGATAACCAAAAAGCCTCCTCACCTCTCCTACAGTTTCCTACAGCTTGTAGAGAGATTACTCTTTTCTCCTGCTCAAAAGTTAACTTAGATATTTAAAATGGAGTAGGATTATATGAATACGAAGTACTTTAAATCTTCCTAAGCTGAAGTTTCTTTGGATGACATTGAATTTAGACAACAGCGAACCTTATTTTCTCCCATGAGCTAACGACAGACCAAAGCCAACCTTTGATACTACAAGTTATGTTGTTTTTTTATACATTTATCGATGACCTTGTTTAATTTGAAATCACTTCTAGACAAATACTTCTTATGACTGATGCAACATAATTATAAACTTACCGACCACAGAAAACCACGAAAGACCTAAGGTCGACGGCACCTTCCGAATACGTGAGCTCACACATTGCCTCGAAAATATTAACAAAAATGTGAACAAAAATATGTTTCTGATAAACATTTGCTCCTTCCGCATGTAGTCTCTAACCAGGGTAATATTACTTAACTTGAAATAATTTGTGTCAAATATGTTGTGTTAACATATGATGAATATAAAAAACGAATTTTGTATGAATAGTATATTACATAGAGAATACTTGTAATGGTTACAGCAAGTCGTATGACGGGCCAAAAGTTTGTTTTTCACTGTGGTAACTGTCCCAGTAGATCAACTAAGGCGGAATAAAAAGGGCATGGCGATTTCCGTGTTACTATTTTGTGTGTGGGTGGTTGTAAACTGTGAGCTCATTGAACGGTTTTGTGTGATATTTACACTAAGCGTTATCGATTCTCTCAGCAGTTAAATCACCAGGTTCATGAAATTGTGATAACATATTTAGCTTTGTATTTTGTAGTGCTAGAATAATAAATGGAAAGCCTGATATACTTAATTCACATGATATTTCTCTTCCCATCATTTATTCCTATCGCTGGCACAGAAAATCCTTCAATGTTTCTATTTCATGTAGTCCAGGTTAACTTTTGCAGAAAGGTTCCATTATGAAATAGGCTGTAGCTGCAATGCGGATATAAGTAAGAGATCGAAACTGAGGAAGCAGCTTTGCGTTAACACGGGAGTCGTGTAGTCTGAAGGTCCCGGGTTTAATTCCTGGTGGCCCTGCTATCTAATTATGGATTTTCCGTGAAAGTCGGCAATGCGAAAAATAGTCTTGTCTTCAACTATGCGTCTCTACTTCCTCGTATTGTCTCACTCAGTTTCCCTCTTTCACGTTAAAAGTTGACTTCGGGGCTGCGTGCCGGTCGATGGCGAAGAGGTCACGTAGACACTTGCGATTGGAATATCTGTTCGACTCCATCACAGGATGGTTGTACAGCCTACACTGCTCAGTAGCGCTTACCCATGTTCCTACTGGCGGGGAGCCTATGAGCCACCATCCAGTGGCTTCGCTGATCAAATCCGAATGTCCCCGGCTAGTCAAGTTTATAATTATCAGGGAACTCTGTGCGTCTCTATTTTCTGCGTTGGACGGTCTTGCAGCCTTGACGTCTCCAGTGATTTCTCATCTCATCCGTTCCCCTAGATGCTGTATACACTAAGGATCCCTAATGACTCAAGGTGCTAGGCGTTCCCTCTATTACGTAATCTACCCTCTAATATATATCTGTTACTTAAATTATAATCGAACCCACTCACAGACTCTCTTTACTGCGCGAGACGCCCGGCAGTCGCCGGGGAACTTACGCCGGCAGAGGTGGTAGAGAATTTTAGGCCTTCAATTATATGCTGGAAATGTTGGCATTCTCTCGAACAGGCAGCATATTTCGTGAAAATATTCTCGCTCACTTACCGAAGCTCAGCAGCAGGTATTCCTGTGATTTATTGCACAATGTTTTCATAAATTCCTGTAGCGTATGAGGATTCTAACGATCTACTCTCTATTTTAAAGAACCCCATAAACAAAAGTCACAACTCATCAGAGCTGAAGAACAAGGGGGCCACAAATCAATACTAATTAATCTGTCACCAAACACCTCTCTTACTGAATTGAATGATTCGACAGTCGTATGTGCTGCTGAAGAACCTTGCTGGAACCAACTATACGATTTCTCTTGTGTCAAGCGATTGAAACAGGGCCTCAGAATTAACCTGTGATATTATCGCTCTGCATTTATTGTTTCATCACTAATTTGGGTCTTATTATTCTTCTAGCACTTATCGCACACCACACTCCAATTTTCTGGTCATAATGGAGCATTTCATCCAGTAGCAGAGTTTTTGCTGAAGCCCAGTTTCGACTGTTGTGTGTATTCAAACGTCCACTCAAATGAAAACAAGATTCATAAGTAAAAAACAAAATCCGTGAGTCAGTGAAAGCCCTTTCTACGGATTGGAAAAACCACTTACAATATTTCACAGGTTTAGGGGAATTATTTGACTTTAACGCATGCATACGCATGTAGTGATATGGCTCCAGTTTCAATAGACGTGTATCGCTCCAATCCTTGCACATTACAGGAACGTAGGGAAAACATTCTGCAAGAAATCACAAGAATACTTGCCGCTGAGCTTCGGAGAGTGAGCTAGAATATTTACACGATATATTCTACCTGTTTGAGAGTAGAAGGTCAACATTTTCAGCGTCTGTTATAAGGTAGGAATTCTATTCCGCCTCTTTCGGGAAAAGCTACCGGTGACTGTCAGCCGTGTCGCGCAGTAGAGAGAGTCCATGTGTGGGTTTGATTGTAAATTAACTATCCTATATAAGCTACAATAAAATGCTTAACATTGGATTACTGTATATTGATACTTAAACTTCACTTCTTTCTGTAACACTATGAGAAATAACTGAATGGTAACACTTTTTTAAAAATTAGCGCATGTTGTATTTCAAAGAAATAAAGTTAGATATTTTAAAGACGACTAATGTATTAAGATATTTAAGATAAATTGTGTTGTTTAAAGAGACGTGTACTTCTACTGTAATAAGTAGTAAGATAAATCTTGTGTTTCCTTCTGGATAAAGAGTATTTCACAGGCAAATTCAGAAAAGCTAAATATATCCATTTTAAATGCAAATGTATGTCTTATATAACATTTTAATCCAAAAAATTACATGCGATTTTCAGGAAAATCATAACCAATGAAGAAATTTATATGTAACGTGTAGTTAAGCGTGGGTGAATTTTCTCCTAAATCTTTGTATCGTATAATTGGATCACACTCAACTCAAATATCAGACCTGGCATGTATGCGATATTTCGTTTTGGAGCTGCGCTGTTCACAGGCACACTAACCAAGGATATTTTTAAAAATAAATATGTAACATTTACATTAATTTCTCCACCCATTCTTCTGTAAATTGTCGATGCAATGTTCTTTTTTATCGATTCCTGTAAATTGAGACAAGCGTTTACAGACATTGTTTTACGTCGCATTTCCTTGTAGGTTCAGAAGGGACCGAAAAATCAACATGACGGAACCGCATTTCTTAACTTTTGTAGCGATATTGGCGCCTGTCCATTCTTGTATAAAAATAAATTATTATATATTAATTCAGGAATTAGTAACACTTATGTATTGGTCAATAGCAAACATCTATAGATTTTTATATTCATATTTGTGAAATTTATCACGGAAAAGCCCTTGAAAATATGTATACTCCGCTATGAACCTCGATATTTATTAGTTACCAATAAGCACGGGCGTAGTTACTAAATAAATTCTGATCGTTTTCGGTGCAAGTAAAGGGACAATTTCCTCAATGCTGTTGGTGCCCTTAGCCGGAGCCATAGAGGTTATTGGCCTTCCCTTTATGCAGCGAAAGAGTTTACCGTTTCTTCGGAGAAAAGCAAAATTATTTTCCAATACCATTAAAATTTTCAAGTCCAAAGAGGGAACCAATTAAAGCAAAGATGAAATTTAAGTAACCAGTTGGAAGTTAGAAACACTGAGGCTTCGGATAGTTGCAGAAATGTCTGTGTTGCGGAATTTGAAGCAGTCTGGCAAAGTCGCAAGAAATTGTCTCGGGCAGGGGGAAGTGCAATTCCGCGGCAGCATCAACCAGCGTTAAGTACTTTGCATCCAGTGAAGCGCGACGTGCATCCGACAATATTAAGAATATTCTCCTATTAAGATAAATATTTTAAAGCTTCGAGCAAGTATATTTACATTCCACGAATGGCGCATAATTTACTGCAAGCCTGCAAATATCCGGGTAACACGAAACGTTGGCACTTTGTTTTATAAGACCGTGAGAAACATCCAAATTCCCTCTACAACCGCAGCAGCACCTACTTCATAGCAATTAGAAGTGATGCAGATAGTTCTCGAGGTGGACCCTGAGATCATAGTGCCCCCTCAGCCAAAACATTGACGAGTACTACGAACACTTCGAAGCCTACGGAGCAAGGTACTTTCGACAGAGCGCGACACATTCCTAGAACACTTTCATTACGTTATGACTTCATTTATTGTCTAGATCTGTCACCTTTTAGGTTTAATCACGCCTTGTGCTGTGCACCGAACCAACAAGCTTACCTTTACAAATATGTTAACTCATTGGCTGTTTACGAATAGGTATAGGCGAGGAATGGCCATCTTCCTTTGCTATAAAAGAGAACTCATGTTTAGAAAATGGCAGGCGGTATCTCCTTTCTCCTTCCGCGTACTAACCATGGTGTCGCCAGTGGGTACGTTAAAAGACGCTCTATTAACGCCCTTACAGACGATCCGAAGTCGGATGCAGTTGCAGAATTAGACGATGTATTGAACACTATTAAAATCAAAAGGCACCAGGCATAGACGGAATGAATGTAGAACTTATAAAATACAGTGGAATAATGTGTAAATTAAGAATACTACATTTAATTAATAATTGTTGGCAAAAATGTAAAATACCTGAATCATGGTCAATAGCTATAATCAAAAATATATTCAAAAAAGGAGATCGCAAAAACTGTG